>ARYC01000180.1:0-10988 GCA_000711775.1 Oxytricha trifallax | reverse complement strand
CGGAATTCAAACTAAATTACATAATGTAATTGAGAGAACGCTCTACATTTCTTGATATGGCGAGACAAAATCTGTTGACAATGAATATATCTTCCAGCAATTTTAAATATAGCTGCATTATACATAATGTTTCATCTTGTAAGTTTTATGATAAATTTCCCTCTTTATTTATTGATTCAATTGATGAGTTGTAAGCAACTCATTTCTTGAGACAGGCACTAACACTCGAATTCAAATACTTTATATGAAAGCAGGATGAATCCCTGAAACCCTAATTCCCATTTCTTTCTAACATTATGTACAACTATCTCAGTTCATTAATTAATGAAAAATTATTGAAAACGAATTTGCAAATTTAATGTTATGTTGCTGATGGAGCTAATTATTATAATCAATATTTATTAGCGTCATATTGCTCACCACATTTTGAATAGCTAGAAAACTCCATTCATTTATCTAGCTCTTAAGTATTTAAGGACACAAATTTGAATAGATGTCCAAGTAAAATATAAGATAATTTTGTTTTAAAGTCAAAAATACTGAATGAAATCAATCAATCAAGTCATAACTTTTTAAAATGGGGGTGAATGGGATTCAAACTAAATCACATAATGTAGTTCAGAGTATGCTCTCCATTTCTTGATATGACGAGACAAAGTCTGTTGACATTGAATATATCTTTCATCAATTTTAAATATAGCTGCATTTCATATAATGTTTTATCTTGTAAGTTTTTATGATAAGTTTCCCTCTTTATTTATTGATTAAATTGATGAGTTTCAACAACTCATTTCTTGAGACACGCACAAACACTCGAATTTAAATACTTTATTTGAAAGCAGGATGAATCCCTGAAACCCTAATTCCCATTTCTTTTTATTGTGTACAACTATCTCAGTTCTTTAATTAATGAAAAATTATTGAAAACGAATTTGCAAATTTAATGTTATGTTGCTGATGGAGTTAATTCTTATGATCAATATTTATTAGCGTCATATTGCTCACCACATTTTGAATAGCTAGAAAACTCCATTCATTTCTCTAGCTCTTAAGTATTTAAGGATACAAATTTGAATAGATGTCCAAGTAAAATATAAGATAATTATTTGTGTTGTTTTAAAGTCAAAAATACTGAATGAAATCAATCAATCAAGTCATAACTTTTTAAAATGGGGGTGAATGGGATTCAAACTAAATCACATAATGTAGTTCAGAGTATGCTCTCCATTTCTTGATATGACGAGACAAAGTCTGTTGACATTGAATATATCTTTCATCAATTTTAAATATAGCTGCATTTCATATAATGTTTTATCTTGTAAGTTTTTATGATAAGTTTCCCTCTTTATTTATTGATTAAATTGATGAGTTTCAACAACTCATTTCTTGAGACACGCACAAACACTCGAATTTAAATACTTTATTTGAAAGCAGGATGAATCCCTGAAACCCTAATTCCCATTTCTTTTTAACATATGTACAATTATCTCAGCATTAATTAATGAAAAATTATTGAAAACGAATTTGCAAATTTAATGTTATGTTGCTGATGGAGCTAATTATTATAATCAATATTTATTAGCGTCATATTGCTCACCACATTTTGAATAGCTAGAAAACTCCATTCATTTATCTAGCTCTTAAGTATTTAAGGACACAAATTTGAATAGATGTCCAAGTAAAATATAAGATAATTTATTTGTGTTGTTTTAAAGTCAAAAATACTGAATGAAATCAATCAATCAAGTCATAACTTTTTAAAATGGGGGTGAATGGGATTCAAACTAAATCACATAATGTAGTTCAGAGTATGCTCTCCATTTCTTGATATGACGAGACAAAGTCTGTTGACATTGAATATATCTTTCATCAATTTTAAATATAGCTGCATTTCATATAATGTTTTATCTTGTAAGTTTTTATGATAAGTTTCCCTCTTTATTTATTGATTAAATTGATGAGTTTCAACAACTCATTTCTTGAGGGCACGCACAAACACTCGAATTTAAAT
The DNA here is from genome assembly GCA_000711775.1 of Oxytricha trifallax. Taxonomy (NCBI): domain Eukaryota; phylum Ciliophora; class Spirotrichea; order Sporadotrichida; family Oxytrichidae; genus Oxytricha; species Oxytricha trifallax. The sequence continues at coordinate 8,977 of ARYC01000180.1, read as the reverse complement.
ACTTTATTTGAAAGCAGGATGAATCCCTGAAACCCTAATTCCCATTTCTTTCTAACATTATGTACAACTATCTCAGTTCATTAATTAATGAAAAATTATTGAAAACGAATTTGCAAATTTAATGTTATGTTGCTGATGGAGCTAATTATTATAATCAATATTTATTAGCGTCATATTGCTCACCACATTTTGAATAGCTAGAAAACTCCATTCATTTATCTAGCTCTTAAGTATTTAAGGACACAAATTTGAATAGATGTCCAAGTAAAATATAAGATAATTTATTTGTTTTTTTTTAGTCAAAAATACTGAATGAAATCAATCAATCAAGTCATAACTTTTTAAAATGGGGGTGAATGGGATTCAAACTAAATCACATAATGTAGTTCAGAGTATGCTCTCCATTTCTTGATATGACGAGACAAAGTCTGTTGACATTGAATATATCTTTCATCAATTTTAAATATAGCTGCATTTCATATAATGTTTTATCTTGTAAGTTTTTATGATAAGTTTCCCTCTTTATTTATTGATTAAATTGATGAGTTTCAACAACTCATTTCTTGAGACACGCACAAACACTCGAATTTAAATACTTTATTTGAAAGCAGGATGAATCCCTGAAACCCTAATTCCCATTTCTTTTTAACTTATGTACAACTATCTCAGTTCATTAATTAATGAAAAATTATTGAAAACGAATTTGCAAATTTAATGTTATGTTGCTGATGGAGCTAATTATTATAATCAATATTTATTAGCGTCATATTGCTCACCACATTTTGAATAGCTAGAAAACTCCATTCATTTATCTAGCTCTTAAGTATTTAAGGACACAAATTTGAATAGATGTCCAAGTAAAATATAAGATAATTTATTTTTTTTTTTTTAAAGTCAAAAATACTGAATGAAATCGATCAATCAGTCACAACTTTTTAAAATGGGGGTGAACGGGATTCAAACTAAATCACATCATGTATTTCAGAGAATGCTCTCCATTTCTTGATATGGCGAGTCAAAATCTGTTGACAATGAATATATCTTTCAGCAATTTTAAGTATAGCTGCATTTACTTAATGTTTTATCTTGTAAGTTTTTATGATAAATTTGCCTCTTTATTTATTGATTAAATTGATGAGTTTAAACAACTCATTTCTTGAGGGCACGCACAAACACTCGAATTTAAATACTTTATTTGAAAGCAGGATGAATCCCTGAAACCCTAATTCCCATTTCTTTCTAACTATGTACAACTATCTCAGTTCATTAATTAATGAAAAATTATTGAAAACGAATTTGCAAATTTAATGTTATGTTGCTGATGGAGCTAATTATTATAATCAATATTTATTAGCGTCATATTGCTCACCACATTTTGAATAGCTAGAAAACTCCATTCATTTATCTAGCTCTTAAGTATTTAAGGACACAAATTTGAATAGATGTCCAAGTAAATTAAAGATAATTTATTTGTGTTGTTTTAAAGTCAAAAATACTGAATGAAATCAATCAATCAAGTCATAACTTTTTAAAATGGGGGTGAATGGGATTCAAACTAAATCACATAATGTAGTTCAGAGTATGCTCTCCATTTCTTGATATGACGAGACAAAGTCTGTTGACATTGAATATATCTTTCATCAATTTTAAATATAGCTGCATTTCATATAATGTTTTATCTTGTAAGTTTTTATGATAAGTTTCCCTCTTTATTTATTGATTAAATTGATGAGTTTCAACAACTCATTTCTTGAGAACAGGCACTAACACTCGAATTTAAATACTTTATATGAAAGCAGGATGAAACACTGAATCCCTGAAACCGTAATTACTATTTCTTCCTAACATTATGTACAACTATCTCAGTTCATTAATTAATGAAAAATTATTGAAAACGAATTTGCAAATTTAATGTTATGTTGCTGATGGAGCTAATTATTATAATCAATATTTATTAGCGTCATATTGCTCACCACATTTTGAATAGCTAGAAAACTCCATTCATTTATCTAGCTCTTAAGTATTTAAGGACACAAATTTGAATAGATGTCCAAGTAATATAAGATAATTTATTTTTTGTTTTTTTAAAGTAAAAAATACTGAATGAAATCAATCAATCAGTCACAACTTTTTAAAATGGGAGTGAACGGGATTCAAACTAAATCACATCATGTAATTCAGAGAATACTCTACATTTCTTGATATGACGAATCAAAATCTGTTGACAATGAATAAATCTTCCAGCAATTTTAAGTATAGCTGCATTTTACTTAATGTTTTATCTTGTAAGTTATTATGATAAATATGCCTCTTTATTTATTGATTAAATTGATGAGTTTTAAACAACTCATTTCTTGAGAGCACGCACAAACACTCGAATTCAAATACTTTATATGAAAGCAGGATGAATCCCTGAAACCCTAATTCCCATTTCTTTCTAACATTATGTACAACTATCTCAGTTCATTAATTAATGAAAAATTATTGAAAACGAATTTGCAAATTTAATGTTATGTTGCTGATGGAGCTAATTATTATAATCAATATTTATTAGCGTCATATTGCTCACCACATTTTGAATAGCTAGAAAACTCCATTCATTTATCTAGCTCTTAAGTATTTAAGGACACAAATTTGAATAGATGTCCAAGTAAAATATAAGATAATTATTTGTGTTGTTTTAAAGTCAAAAATACTGAATGAAATCAATCAATCAAGTCATAACTTTTTAAAATGGGGGTGAATGGGATTCAAACTAAATCACATAATGTAGTTCAGAGTATGCTCTCCATTTCTTGATATGACGAGACAAAGTCTGTTGACATTGAATATATCTTTCATCAATTTTAAATATAGCTGCATTTCATATAATGTTTTATCTTGTAAGTTTTTATGATAAGTTTCCCTCTTTATTTATTGATTAAATTGATGAGTTTCAACAACTCATTTCTTGAGAACACGCACAAACACTCGAATTCAAATACTTTATATGAAAGCAGGATGAATCCCTGAAACCCTAATTCCCATTTCTTTCTAAACATTATGTACAACTATCTCAGTTCATTAATTAATGAAAAATTATTGAAAACGAATTTGCAAATTTAATGTTATGTTGCTGATGGAGCTAATTATTATAATCAATATTTATTAGCGTCATATTGCTCACCACATTTTGAATAGCTAGAAAACTCCATTCATTTATCTAGCTCTTAAGTATTTAAGGACACAAATTTGAATAGATGTCCAAGTAAAATATAAGATAATTTATTTGTGTTGTTTTAAAGTCAAAAATACTGAATGAAATCAATCAATCAAGTCATAACTTTTTAAAATGGGGGTGAATGGGATTCAAACTAAATCACATAATGTAGTTCAGAGTATGCTCTCCATTTCTTGATATGACGAGACAAAGTCTGTTGACATTGAATATATCTTTCATCAATTTTAAATATAGCTGCATTTCATATAATGTTTTATCTTGTAAGTTTTTATGATAAGTTTCCCTCTTTATTTATTGATTAAATTGATGAGTTTCAACAACTCATTTCTTGAGAACACGCACAAACACTCGAATTCAAATACTTTATATGAAAGCAGGATGAATCCCTGAAACCCTAATTCCCATTTCTTTCTAACATTATGTACAACTATCTCAGTACATTAATTAATGAAGAATTATTGAAAACGAATTTGCAAATTTAATGTTATGTTGCTGATGGAGCTAATTCTTATAATCAATATTTATTAGCGTATATTGCTCACCACACTTTGAATAGCTAGAAAACTTCATTCATTTCTCTAACTTTAAAGTATCTAAGGATACAAATTTAGAAAAGGTGTTCAAGTAAAAAAATAAGATAATTTATTTTTGTTTTTTTAAAGTCAAAAATACTGAATGAAATCAATCAATCAAGTCATAACTTTTTAAAATGGGGGTAAACGGGATTCAAACTAAATTACATAATGTAGTTCAGAGAATGCTCTCCATTTCTTGATATGACGAGACGAAATCTGTTGACATTGAATATATCTTTCATCAATTTTAAATATAGCTGCATTTCATATAATGTTTTATCTTGTAAGTTTTTATGATAAGTTTCCCTCTTTATTTATTGATTAAATTGATGAGTTTCAACAACTCATTTCTTGAGAACACGCACAAACACTCGAATTCAAATACTTTATATGAAAGCAGGATGAATCCCTGAAACCCTAATTCCCATTTCTTTCTAACATTATGTACAACTATCTCAGTTCATTAATTAATGAAAAATTATTGAAAACGAATTTGCAAATTTAATGTTATGTTGCTGATGGAGCTAATTATTATAATCAATATTTATTAGCGTCATATTGCTCACCACATTTTGAATAGCTAGAAAACTCCATTCATTTATCTAGCTCTTAAGTATTTAAGGACACAAATTTGAATAGATGTCCAAGTAAAATATAAGATAATTTATTTGTGTTGTTTTAAAGTCAAAAATACTGAATGAAATCAATCAATCAAGTCATAACTTTTTAAAATGGGGGTGAATGGGATTCAAACTAAATCACATAATGTAGTTCAGAGTATGCTCTCCATTTCTTGATATGACGAGACAAAGTCTGTTGACATTGAATATATCTTTCATCAATTTTAAATATAGCTGCATTTCATATAATGTTTTATCTTGTAAGTTTTTATGATAAGTTTCCCTCTTTATTTATTGATTAAATTGATGAGTTTCAACAACTCATTTCTTGAGAACACGCACAAACACTCGAATTCAAATACTTTATATGAAAGCAGGATGAATCCCTGAAACCCTAATTCCCATTTCTTTCTAACATTATGTACAACTATCTCAGTTCATTAATTAATGAAAAATTATTGAAAACGAATTTGCAAATTTAATGTTATGTTGCTGATGGAGCTAATTATTATAATCAATATTTATTAGCGTCATATTGCTCACCACATTTTGAATAGCTAGAAAACTCCATTCATTTATCTAGCTCTTAAGTATTTAAGGACACAAATTTGAATAGATGTCCAAGTAAAATATAAGATAATTTATTTGTGTTGTTTTAAAGTCAAAAATACTGAATGAAATCAATCAATCAAGTCATAACTTTTTAAAATGGGGGTGAATGGGATTCAAACTAAATCACATAATGTAGTTCAGAGTATGCTCTCCATTTCTTGATATGACGAGACAAAGTCTGTTGACATTGAATATATCTTTCATCAATTTTAAATATAGCTGCATTTCATATAATGTTTTATCTTGTAAGTTTTTATGATAAGTTTCCCTCTTTATTTATTGATTAAATTGATGAGTTTCAACAACTCATTTCTTGAGAACACGCACAAACACTCGAATTTAAATACCTTATTTGAAAGAAGGATGAATCCCTGAAACCCTAATTCCCATTTCTTTTTAACATTATGTACAAACTATCTCAGTTCATTAATTAATGAAAAATTATTGAAAACGAATTTGCAAATTTAATGTTATGTTGCTGATGGAGCTAATTATTATAATCAATATTTATTAGCGTCATATTGCTCACCACATTTTGAATAGCTAGAAAACTCCATTCATTTATCTAGCTCTTAAGTATTTAAGGACACAAATTTGAATAGATGTCCAAGTAAAATATAAGATAATTTATTTGTGTTGTTTTAAAGTCAAAAATACTGAATGAAATCAATCAATCAAGTCATAACTTTTTAAAATGGGGGTGAATGGGATTCAAACTAAATCACATAATGTAGTTCAGAGTATGCTCTCCATTTCTTGATATGACGAGACAAAGTCTGTTGACATTGAATATATCTTTCATCAATTTTAAATATAGCTGCATTTCATATAATGTTTTATCTTGTAAGTTTTTATGATAAGTTTCCCTCTTTATTTATTGATTAAATTGATGAGTTTAAACAACTCATTTCTTGAGGACACGCACAAACACTCGAATTTAAATACGAAAAAACCCAACGCAAGACCCCACCAGCTAACACACAGCACACACAGGAGCAACACTCGTATATGAAAGCAGGTTGAAAACTGAATCCCTGAAACCCTAATTCCCATTTCTTCCCAACATTGTGCACAACTTTCTCAGTTCATTAATTAATGAAATAATATTGAAAACAAGTTTGCAAATTAAATGCTATCTTGCTGATGGAGCAATTCTTATAATAAATATTTATTAGCGTCATATTGCTCACCACACTTTGAATAGCTAGAAAACTTCATTCATTTCTCTAACTTTAAAGTATCTAAGGATACAAATTTAGAAAAGGTGTTCAAGTAAAAAAATAAGATAATTTATTTTTGTTTTTTTAAAGTCAAAAATACTGAATGAAATCAATCAATCAAGTCATAACTTTTTAAAATGGGGGTAAACGGGATTCAAACTAAATTACATAATGTAGTTCAGAGAATGCTCTCCATTTCTTGATATGACGAGACGAAATCTGTTGAGCATTCAAAACCCCAAAACCCCTTAATGAGGTTTATAAGTGCTTTGATTTGTAGGGAATTTGTTAGGGGTTGGGGTTATTAATTAAATGCGAGACAAAAATAGCAAGCTTTTGGGGTCTATTTATGATGAAGAGTATACAGATTTAGTGTTTAAACTGCGATATGGAGTTGATATATACAGTGAATAAATCAAACCATTACTAAACTATAAGTCTATTGCGCTACTCATAAAGCGAAGTCCGTCACCTGTTCGTTCCCACTGTCTTATAGCACTATAATTAAAGAAATAGTAGCTAAATTCTTAGCCTAAGAGGTAGTCAAAGTTTCTATAGAAGCATATTGACTATCTTATTAATGATAAAACTTTGAAGTATTGGGCTCACTTCTCTTTAGACCAACGAGCTACTATGCTTCATCGCCAGTTCCCTGAGTTGAAGATCTCTGCTTAGTCTATAGCCAACATCTATAAACGAAATTGTTCTTACAAAGGTGTTAATCGTATCAAGAGAGTGATTGATTTCACTCTGCCATTTTACAACAATAACCTAAATTAAATTTATAATTAAATACAGAGAGCTATTACTAATAATATTAAGTTTATACATGCTGACGAGGCTGTGTTTACCTTCAACACTTTTATCTACAAATCTTGGTATAAGAGGCATAGTAATATAGAAGTATATGACTAGAAAGTCAAGGTATAAACAATTGCAATTCTGGGAGGTATTAGCGAGGATGCTGGTTTAGAAACTTATGTTATTCATCCTCGCTCTATTAAGACAGAGCAGTATATTAAGTTCTTAGAGCAGCTGAGAGAGAAGTACCCTGAATAAGAGATTATACTATTCGTTGATAATCTTTCTGTTCATAAGACTAAAGAAACAAGGAAGAGTAATGAGCAACTAAGAATAACGCCAGTGTTCAACGTACCTTACAGTCCATCGTTTAATGGAATTGAGTTCTACTGGGGTATATTAAAAGGCCATTACAAGAAACTGCTGCTATACCACTTGATGATGACCTACCTATCGATACAGTAGACTTTATTAAAAGTTCAGCGAAGAGAGTAGATAATTTATTGGCATAAAAGTGTGCGAAAGAAGGGAGAGTGAATGTATATAAATAAGTTTTGTAGTTAAGTTAATGAATTTATAAGTCACATTTAGAATGCTTTAGAGGGAGCTGGTTTCTCTTTCTTTTCTTCTACTTCTTGCTTCCCTCCTCCTAAGTTTCTTCTCTTGCTGCCAGCTCCAGCATCTATATTCATTTACTCTGGAGGCTAAATATTTGAATAAAGTCTCTTGCTAACTTCATACTTGTTTGTGACTTTCGCTCTCTATGAAGCTTGCTCTATTCCTTCATCAAGAAGATGCCAGTACCAGATTTTTCTAAAGAGTTAAGCTAAAAGTCTTACTTGAAATATAAGGGTGCTTATGCAGCTCTGATAACCAGCTCTCACTTATCTTGATCCCTTGTTTATCCTTCTCTTCTGAAGAGATACTGTACCTTTCTTATGAGATTCTTGAATAATTTCTTTCAAGTAATCACCTTTAATTGTTGCAAGTATGCCAAAGAAATAGTTTCTTTCAGGAAGTTTATTTGACAACTGCTTCTTAGTAGGCAGGTACAAAGAAACCTCTGGGTCATTCATTGTATCATCATATAAATTAGTCACAGAGATTTCAGGATAGTTTGGAATCTCTGCAAACTTTACATCTTAAGTTTTTAATGCTTTCTTCTCTTCGCAGAGTATCGCTCTTAGAAATGAAATTTTAGTACCTTCCATCGTTGGCAAGAACAAACCAACTACATAATCAAGATAAGCTATTATGAGTTCATTGCCTTGCTGCAGCAGGAAGCGATGCAAATCATCCTTGCTTCTAAATCTTTGAATCAATTCTTGTGATTGCACTCTTTTTATTACATCATTCATTGACTCCATCTTGTTTACAGATCTAAGAAATGATATTTAAATCTAAGTTTATTGATTTCAATTATATACCTCTGTAAAACTTACTATTAAATATGGGCATCCTATAGGAGGTCAACCTCTTAGAAGGATATGGAGAAGGTTTTGAGAACTGGTTTTAAACTTGAGAGATTGATATCAATTTCTACTGTTATAGTTCCATATTTTTAAATTTAAATTGGTACGTGCTTAATTAGGAGCAGCTCCTAAAATGCTAGTATCTTATTAGGAGCATTAATTAAAGCTAGTACTTCATTAGGAGCACCCTAATTTTAATCATAAAATCACAAAATACCTCCTAAAGCAGTACGTACTTAATTAGGTGCACCTCCTAAATCGGTACGTACTATAATCAACATATTATTGATAGTAAAAATGGTTACTTTCTCACCCATTTTTAGAGCTGGTTCGTCTCTTAGTGCTCATTTATCTTCGCTAGTACTCTAAGAACTTCCCTTGAAACTTGTAGGCTTGCAAAGCTCTCATATAAGCTCTCAGTTATAGAGGCAGTTTTATAATTTTAAATTCAAATTTA
>ARYC01000179.1:0-217837 GCA_000711775.1 Oxytricha trifallax | reverse complement strand
ACGAGAAGAAACTTAGGAGGAGGGAAGCAAGAAGTAGAAGAAAAGAAAGAGAAGCCAGCTCCCTCTTAAGATTTTTAAATGTGACTTATATATTCATTAACTTAACTACACAACTTATTTATATACATTCACTCTCCCTTCTTTAGCACACTTTTAAGCCAATAAATTATCTTCTCTCTTCGCTGAGCTTTTAATAAAGTCTACTGTATCGATAGGTAGGTCATGCATCAAGTGGTATAGCAGCAGTTTCTTGTAATGGCCTTTTAATATACCCCAGTAGAACTCATTCCATTAAACTATGGACTGTAAGGTACGTGAACACTGGCGTTATTCTAAGTTGCTCATAACTCTTCCTTGTTTCTTTAGTCTTATGAACAGAAAGATTATCATCGAATAGTATAATCTCTTATTCAGGGTGCTTCTCTCTTAGCTGCTCTAAGACCTTATTATACTGCTCTGTCTTAATAGAGCGAGGATGAATAACATAAGTTTCTAAACCAGCATCCTCGCTAATACCTCCTAGAATTGCCATTGTTTATACCTTGACTTTCTAGTCATATACTTCTATATTACTATGCCTCTTATACCAAGATTTCTAGATAAAAGTGTTGAAGGTAAACACAGCCTCGTCAGCATGTATAAACTTAATATTATTAGTAATAGCTCTCTGCATTTAATTATAAATATAATTTAGGTTATTGTTGTAAAATGGCAGAGTGAAATCAATCACTCTCTTGATACGATTAACACCTTTGTAAGAAATACCATTTCGTTTATAGATGTTGGCTATAGACTAAGCAGAGATCTTCAACTCAGGGAACTGGCGATGAAACATAGTAGCTCGTTGGTCTAAAGAGAAGTGAGCCCAATACTTCAAAGTTTTATCATTAATAAGATAGTCAATATGCTTCTATAGAAACTTTGACTACCTCTTAGGCTAAGAATTTAGCTACTATTTCTTTAATTATAGTGCTATAAGACAGTGGGAACGAACAGTTGACGGACTTCGCTTTATGAGTAGCGCAATAGACTTATAGTTTAGTACTGGTTTGATTTATTCACTGTATATATCAACTCCATATCGCAGTTTAAACACTAAATCTATATACTCTTCATCATAAATAGACCCCAAAAGCTTGCTATTTTTGTCTCGCATTTAATTAATAACCCCAACCCCTAACAAATTTCCTTACAAATCAAAGCACTTATAAACCTCATTAAGGGGTTTTGGGGTTTTGATTGCTTACATAAACCGGAAGAATTTAATTTTCTTGTCCTTAATAAATATCTTAGTAACTTCTAAACTTAAAAGAATTCAGACTTTCTTTAGGTTTTGAATTAGACTTTCAGGTGCTCTAAGCATGAATAATTTAGCTATCCTAAAGAAAATTAAAAATCAAAATCAATAAACTTTCATTAATACCTTACCATTTTAATCAATAACTTTTTTGCGTTTAATTTTAAACAAAGTTGAGTGATGATTTATTATTTTCAGAAAGGCTACGTTTCTAAATATAGATATAGTTGCCGCTATAATTAATAAATTTCAATTTAAGATTATAAATTTCTAGATATTGCTATAATTAATTATGAAAAATAAATGGAAACGATTATTTTAAAATGAAAATGGATTAAATACACTAGTATAATGATAGTATTCAACAAAATCCATATCTTTGCAAAGCTAGCTTGTCGACCAGTATCCTTCATATCTTGAACTATCTCTCCAAAATATTCAAGTCCTCCTCAATCGTAAAAGGTGCCTTCTGAAGTCTCAATCTAATACTTCTGTGTCTCTTGATGACTAGTATTGCTAAAATATAAACAAGAAAGAGATTCTTTTTGTAACATACAAATTGTGATGAGTAACTAGGCGCCTGATGTCTGCCATTATTATGATTTAATTCTAATCTATTATTATTTCTAATTGCTTAATTCTACCTGGTATTTTTCATAAAAATGCTCTTTTAATAAGAGTGCATGCAATTTAAACCGAAAAAGTTCGGCAATAAAAGAAAACCACACTTTATTTATATTTATTGCTGTAATTTACAAATTCAAACATTTGGAATAAACAACAAATTGCCTCAGAAAATGTAGCACTAGATTGGAACGTTCATTTAATGCTTGTAAGTACTTATTCAATTTTGTTCTATTTAAATGGATATCTAAAATTAATAAAATGAAGTACCATTTCTAATTAATTAATAAGATTCATGGAAACTAATTAAAAAGACATTAATAACTAAAAAACTATATCTTAGAAGTTTGATAAAGCTTTTGTAATCTTTCTCTAGGTTTGTTTGATGGATTAACTTCTTATTAAATGGAAAAAAAAACAGAATAAAAAATTATATCTAAAAAAATAAACAATCATATTTAGAATCAGCTAATAAAGAAATGTTTACAGGCATTATACCTAAAACTTGAGCCACTATAGCGTCATAGTTTTTCAGATTCAGCATAATAAAGCACTTTTTGAAATGCTTTATAATTATACTCTTAATATGTGTGTTTTAAAGATTAAGCAGTAAATATTAATGTTTCTCAGCATAAATTCAAAAATTGATAATAACCTATTCTCATACATAATATGGGCAAATTTCTATATTCTCTGTAATCATTAAATCAAAATCAATTTTAATCTATTAAGGGGTCTTGGAGTTTTTAACTTTAATAAAAATTGATAGATATTTTGTTTATACTTGTACTTGTAAGAAAATATTAATAATGAATAATTAAAATATTTTCTAATTTGACTATTGATACAAATATAGAACTTAAAAAACAAAAAATCAAAGAGTAGTAATTGAATATTATATTTTATCTATCTTAATATCAAAGTTAATAAATATAACAGATTCAGCGTTATTATAATAAAAACTATATTATAAAGTAAAATGAAGATATCGTAATTGAATCTGGTAATTTGCGCATTCGCTATTATAAACAACGTATCAGCTATGCAACCTTGGGAATTGAGAGGAGATGCTTATCAAGGTCAACTTGCCAAGGATAAGTACGCTACAATATGGAGTCAAGTCACTTAAGATATTTTTGTTTACTTTAAAATCAAATTATTAATACAACCTGATTAATTTTATGAATTTTTATTTTCCTTTAAATAGATTTTTAATAGGACATTTATTTATCATATTTACCTAAATTTTTCATATCAAGATAAAATGTTTTAATATAATTATGAATTTATTCTATTCAAAAGACTTTTTAATTCTTTATATTATATATTTTCTCAATCAAAATTTAATAGTAAAAGTGAAAGCAAAAAAAATTATTTCTTTTATAGCCTCAATATTATTTATTTTCATAAATATCTTTTTAACTAACACTTAAGATACCAACACTAAGCAATGTAATAATTTATAAAAAAAAAAATTATTTAGAAATTGCTAAATGATAATCAGTCCTATTTTTGTTTTATTTTAAAAGCAATGGTTCCAGAACGCTTTTGCCCAAATGCTCTAAGAAGATGTTCACCCAACATTGAATTGGTAGAGTGACACAGTTCCCTACGATGACTTCTGGGGTAAGAGAGAAAAATTCATTCACACAGAGGGTGTTGTTGGTGCTGTCAAATTTGTGCCCGCAAAAGATTTGAAGACAACTTATACTGGACTCCTATCTTCCGGAGCTGATTTTGGCTTTATTAGATTCTCACTAGGTGGAGCAGCTGATCCAACTAAACCAGCAAAAGGAAACTTTGGACCAGGATTTGGACTTAAATTTTTGAGAGACGGTGTTCCTTCATCTAACTTAGTTGCTGCACCAGGTGGATAAGATAACTGGAACTTCTTTGAATTTGACTTCTCAAATTTAATTGGCATGCCAGGCGAGCCAGTTCTTTCCAAATTCAAATCAGCTACTGACTACCCTCATAACATATATACTTTAATTTAAGAAGTTAATTCCAAGAATATGCTTCAGCAATATAGAGTTGGACTTATGGATTTTGCTTAATATGATAAAACTGGAGCTTATGTTCAAACCCCAGTTTTCCCATTTGAATTAGTTTTTTCACCATCAGACGCTGTGAAGAGTCTCTTCCCAAATGACTATACAGCTCCATTCACTGAATAGCTTTCAACACTTACAAAAGGTACAGTTCTTTTTAATGTTTACACTCAAAACCACTTTAATTTTTTAATATATTTAATGAAAGCTGTTTAATTATCTAATCTTGCCACATTTGGCCTGATATATCAATATTAAGCTTTGATATTTTAAATCAACAAAAGTTATTACAAACTTTATTGAAATTTTTTTATCATTGAGATATTTGATTTGACTAACATATAAATTTATAAAAGCTGAGTTAACTGTATTTTTTTTAGCAAATATTTTATTAGATTCATCTATAAACTTATTTGAACATCTTAAGAATGTAACATAAATTAACTATTAAGTTTATTTAAAATAGAAAATTTAAAATAATTTTTTAATAGATAAATTTTTATTTTAATTAGCCTTATGTTCTCATTAAATTTAAAATGTAAAGAATATCATTTTTTAGATATAACCATTAAAACTATAATTTTCTAAAGTGACATTAAATTTAAAATTAAATCATGAATAGAACTAAGAAGCTTTGAATTTAAATATATGAATATCATTCAAAATTTGTAGGAATAGAGTTATATTTTCATATAAAATTCTAGTTTTAACTGTCGCTGAACCAAAAGCTGATAAGGTTTTACTTGGAACACTTGAGTTGCTTGAAAATGCATCTACAAGTTTCTATGGTGATGCTTTCCTATGGTTCAAACATTAGGACACTAAGTATGACGTCTAAGTTAAGCCAGACTGGAAGAAATTCATCATATATATAATTCACTTTCTTTTTGATTTTACAACCAAATTAATAATGTTAAAACTTTTTAATATAATTCTTGTTGCCAGATTCAGAAGCTGTTCATGAGAAGGATATTGATGCCAGTTCTTTCCAATCAAATGAACCTTAGGAAGACGCTCCATCAGGATGCCCATTCCAAAGAATGAAGAAGGCAATCAATGACTTGACAAAAGATGCCAAGAGTTTCCTTTAAAACGAATGAGCTTAGAAAGGATATACTAAGCATATAAAATATCCTAGAAAATTACATTAAATCAAATACATCATAATAAATTAAAATTTAAATATCCTTTTATGTTAAAAATTTAGTAATAGGGAAATTTAAATAATAAAATCAATTCATTTATAAGTATATAAACTCAAGCATAATTTAAAATTTTTTATTTATATATACTCTTAACCATACATAAATTTATAGATAATAAAAAGGTTTTTTATAAAAATGTTCGAGCTACAACCTTATTTTAGGTTTTAAGATTGATGAGAAACACAATGATCAAATGATATTTGAATTTAAATATAGTATTTATTATAAATTATTTTTAATATGAGATGAAGACATTTTCGCTATATTTTTTAAAAGCACCTAAAGAAAATATTTTAATTTGCATAATGACTTAAATAATTTTATACTCAAAATAAAAAGAAAATTGGAGACTACAGAAAAATTAAAGTAATTACTAATTTAATTCTTAATTCTTATTTATAAATTGTGTAATAGTTTACAAAAAATTAGGAAAGATATTTTATTTTTTAGTTTGCTACCAATAAAGTTCATCTTATTTAATATTATTTGATTTTAAGAAAAATTTATTTATGGAGAGAGGTTTAATGTATGATGAATTAAATTAAACTAGCATTTAATATTTAAGTAAGTTAATTATTATAAAATTAAGTTTGCCTTTGAATTATAAGTGAAATTAACTTAAATAAAAAAAGACTAATTAATACAAAGAAATTAAAAATGTTTTCTTATAAGTCCTGTAAAACGAAACAATATAGATAAAAATAAATGAACAGGAAGTTATATTTCAATAAATAACTGTAATTTAATATTTTTAATTTTTTATAAAAAACAACAGAGTAATTTCCATGCCATATCTACAAATATATACAATAGAATAAATCTACTTCCATTTACAATCTAAAATATAATAGTTTGGATAAATTTAAAAATCATAATTAAATTATTATAATTTTATGATGTGTCAAGCGATGAATTTTGAAATATAAATAGAAGATTTTTAATAATATAGATTCATAAATAAAAATAATATTATGATACTTAATTATGTGCAAGTATAATGATACTTTATTATGGGCAAGTTATGCGTCGGGCTTATTTAAATTTAGATTGATTTAGACAATTTATTTAAATTTTACTATCGTTTGATTAATAAAGATTCACAAAATAAAAGATTAAAACATATAATAAAATTAATATTATTTTTAAAATAATAATTGTTAATATAGCAAAAAAGACAGTTTTTTTATGTATCTAAAATTTCAACTTATTAATGATAACTTTATATAAAACTAATTGCTTTTTAAATTTTAAATTATTACATCTTAATGAATTATACTTTAAATTAACACTGTGATAAATTTTTACTTCAAACTTTTATAAAAATTAAAAATACTTGCCACTAATCTATTTTTTAAAATTATGAAATATTAATTGTTTAATCAAAAGAATATAAGAAATTTTTTCATCATAAAATAGTATATAATTATTAATATTGTTAGAATTTTTTAGAATAAATAATGATTAAATTTGATTTGTCATAAATTGTGGTCCAACAATAATATAATTAAAACAACTACATTACAAAGTATAATGAAAGAGTTTATATAAAATTTGGTATTTTTGTCTTTTGCCGTCACATATATGGTGTCGGCTATGGAGCCTTGGGAACTTAGAGGCTAAGCTTATGAAAGTTAGCTTGCCAAGGATAAGTTTGTCACAATATGGAATGAAGTAATAAAAGATACTGGCGAGTGTTTTTAATAAGATATTTCAAATTTATAAATTTAAAAATATTTTCAATTCACCACAATTTTCATTAAGTTTATAAAAAATAGATCTCAAGTAATAAAAAAATTAAGTTTGATTTTCATTTGAGATTATGATAATTTTGATGTTAAATATTAGAAGTCAAATTTTATAGGAAAATTAGCTCTCCTATTTAAATTAAAAGATACAAGCACCAAGTAATATTTATTTATTTATTTTTGTGTTATTTAAGATTTTCTTTTACTTAGCTATAATGATTTTATGTAATTTTTTTATAATTAAAATTTCCAAGGTACGATTATTTAGCTTTGCAAATGAGTTTCTCTAAGAGGATATGCATCCATCTTTAAATTGGGTTGGTGATACAGTTCCCTTTGATGATATTTTGGGTAAGAGAGAAAAAATTGTCCACACAGAGGGGGTTGTGGGTGCAGTGAAATTCGTGCCTGCAAAAGATTTAAAGACTAGTTACAGTGGAGTGCTTTCTTCTGGAGCAGATTATGGCTTTATTAGATTCTCAGCAGGTCCTCCATTCGACCCATCATTTTCTGCAGGATTAGGAAATTTCGCCCCTAGCTTTGGTCTTAAATTAATGAGAGATGGAGTTACATCGGCGAACTTGGTAGCTGCAACTGTTAATTAAGATAACTGGAATTTTTTCTAGCGTGACTTCTCGAATTTAATAGCTGTGCAATAAGAACCAGTTTTTTCAAAATTCAAGGAAGCTACTGAATTCACTCATAACAAATATCAAATGAATTTATGAATTTATTGCATTTAGTTTTATAGAGTCGGACTTAAAGATTTTAGTCAATATGATTAGACTGGAGCTTTCGTAAAAAGTCCTGTATTCCCCTATTAGCTTATTTTTTCACCATCAGATGATGTAAAAAACTTCTTTCCAGAAGAATATACGATTCCATTCATTTATTAGCTTTCGACTCTTGCTAAAGGTACTGTTCTTTTCGATGTATACACTAAAAAAAACTAAAAACTACTTTATTCATTATATTTTACATGGGGAATTAGTTCTAAATTAATTTTAAATTAGCAAATTAAATAAGCTAACTTGAATTAATTGCATCACACTATTGATTTAATATTTTTGCATGCATATAAAACATTTGAAATATAAATTGATAAGGAGTTTCAAATTAAACATAATAATATCATATTTGAAAAGAATTGGATTTAAACTGTGGCAGAGCCAAATGACGATAAAGTTCTGATTGGTACTCTTGAGTTGCTTGAGGATGCTACTACTAGCTTATATGGTGACGAGACCCTCTTTTTTTAGCATGCAGACACTGTGTTCGATATTTAATCAAAACCAGCTTGGAAGAAATATACCCAAATTTGGTATAACTTACTTTACTATTAAACTTTTATCCACTTCTTTTTTAACAATTCTTGCTGCCCAATTCGGTTGACGATACTGTACAATAAAATACTGCAACTCCCTCTTAATAAACTAAAGTATAAGACTTAAAATCCATAAAATAATAATAACCCTCACCCTCCCCAATTGCCAAATGTCCATTTATAAGTAGTAAAGGTAGAGGTGGGAAAAATGGCAATAATAGATTTTTGCCTCTTTCTCCTCTAATAGGTAAAAAATGAAAAATATAAAAATTTTACGCAACTTTCAAATATACTCAATAGTTCAGATAAAGCAAAACTTATATTCTAAAAATAAAATTGCTAGATTATTCCTTATAAATTTAATACCTATTATTTCTTTAAATACCAATCTATTTTTACAATTCATGAATCATGAATAAATATCTAGTAAACAAAAAAGCATAATCTTTTTTTAAAGGTTGCATAATAATTTTATTGGACAATTTTTAAATTAAAATTCAAAATAGTATTGAAATATAATTAGTTAAAATTCCTTTTTAATTTTATTTCTAAAATCTTTTTCAATGAATATGATTAAGCTTTTGAATTAAATAAATTAATTATTGAAGCATAAAATCAATTTAATAATATATTCAAGATTTAGTTTTTTTATATTCATTTTACCAATCTCCAAAGTATCTATAAAAACAAAATATTAATAATATTGAATCATTTTAAAGATATACTATATAAAAAATTATAGTGAGATAGCAATGTGAGGAAATCCAAATTTTTATCATATTGATATTTACTTTATTTATTTGTTTATTTTTATAAAAAAATTTAAATTGAAGATATAAAAAGAAATTGCTGAAAAATTTAAATTCTAGTATTAATTAATTAATTTGTGTAAATACTGAAATTACCAAAGGATTTTTGGATATTTAAAAACTCATTTAATATTGCACACAATTAAATAAAAATATTTATAAATTTTATAGAGTAAATTTTCTTCTTCCATAATTGGTTTATATGATCTTAGTATAAACACAAATATCTGTCCATTTATGTAATATTATAATTAAATATTGAATTATACTTAAGTAAAATGAAGAAACTGGCTTTGAATCTGGTAATTTGCGCTTTTGCAATTATTAATAAAGTGTCTGCTATGCAGTCATGGGAGCTTAGAGGGGATGCCTACTAAAGTCAACTTGCTAAGGATAAGTTTGCCACTATATGGAGCTAAGTCACATTAGATACTGATTAAGATAGTTTGTTGGATTTAACATATTTAAAAATATAGAATGTGTATATTTTATTGAAACTAATTCATCAAGGCTTATGATAATGTCAGTTTTACAAGAAGCTTTTAATGTATTTTTTAATGGTTTAAATAAAAGTACCTAATATTAATCCAATTAGTAAAAAGTACTTCTTGAATGTTTTTTACAATATCATTAATTTAATCTTAATAGAATTTAATTCAATTTTTTTAATAACTCTCTTTTAAATACTGACAATAAGTTCTAAAGAAAATTAATTTTTAAGTCCAAATAATTAATAAGTAGTGGTACGATAACACATTTGATCAAATGATGGCAGAGGATATGCACCCTACCATGAATTGGTAAAGTGACACTGTACCTTACGATGACTTCTGGGGCAAGAGAGAAAAATTCATTCATACATAGGGAGTCACATGCGCTATTAAGTTCACACCCACCTAAACAGCTAATGGATACACTCATATAAAACATAAAAAAAAATGTAGAGAAAACTTATTAATTATTAGATCGTAAGTAATGCTATAATATAAAAAATTATAAGAACTTAAATGGAGAATCAATAAATAAATAAGAAATATTTTTTTTATGAGAATATAATATTTTACTGAATAGTAGATATGTATATTATAAAGTTTAATCTTTTAACTGGCATGCTTGGATCTGGGGCTGACTACGGATTGATAAGATTCTCAATTGGCACACCAGCCGATCCAACACAGCCAGCTGAAAATAATTTCGGACCAGCCTTCGCAGTTAAATTCTTGAGAGACGGTGGTCCCTCAGCAAACTTAGTTGCTTCAAATGATGTTCAGACAACATGGAACTATTTCCAAAATGATAACAGCAACTTAATTGGAGTAGCTGGAGATCCCATCCTTTCAAAGTTCAAGACAGCTACTGACTATCCCTATAACTAAATCTTTAAGTTAATATCAGAAAATTTATCTATTTAATTTTAAGTTATAAAGATCTGGTCTTTTGGATTTCGCTTAATACGACTAAACAGGTGCCGAAGTTGACAGCCCAATTTTCCCCTTCAACTTAGTATTCTCTCCATCTGACTCTATTAAGAAACTCTTCCCAGATGCATACACAGCTCCATTCACGGAATAACTTTCAACTCTTACAAAAGATACTGTCCTTTTCAATGTCTATGCTGTCCCAGAGCCAAAAGCTGACAAAACTTTGATTGGTACCATTCAAAACTCCAAAACCCCTTAATGAGGTTTATAAGTGCTTTGATTTGTAGGAAATTTGTTTGGGGTTGGGGTTATCAATTAATTGAGAGAAAAAAATAGCTAGCTTATGAGGTCTATTTATGATGAAGAGTATATTGAATAAGTGTTTAAACTGCGATATATGGATGTGACAATAGCACTGCTCTTAAAGCGAAGTCCATCAACTGCTCGCTTTCACTGTCTTATAGCGCTATAATTAAAGCAAAAGTAGCTTAATTCTAAGCCTTAGAGTAAGTCAAAGTTTCTTTAGAAGCATTTTGACTATTTTATTAATGAAAAAACTTTGAACTATTGGGCTCACTTCTCTCTTGACTAACGAGCTATTATGTTTCACCGCCAGTTCCCTGAGTTGAAGATCTCTGCATAGTCTGTTGCAAACATTTATAAACGAAATGGTATCTCTTAAAAATGTGTTAATCGTATAAAATATTGATTGATTTCACTTTGCCATTTTACAACAATAACTTAAATTATATTTCTAATTAAATGCAGAGAGCCTTATGGAATAATATTAAATTTATTCATGCTGACGAGGCTGTGTTTACCTTCAACATTTTCATCTCTAAGTCTTGATATAAGAGACAAAAGTAATATAGAAGTACATGACGTAAAGGTCAAGGTATAAACAATGGCAATACTTGGAGGTATTAGCGAGGATGCTGGTTTAGAAACTTATGTTATTCATCCTCACTCAATTAAGACAGAGCAGTATGTTAAGTTCTTAGAGCAGCTTAGAGAGAAGTACCCTGAAAAAGAGATTATAATGTTTGTTGATAATCTTTCTGTTCATTCATAAGACTAAAGAAAAAATAAGAGTTATGAACAACTTAGAATAACACCAGTGTTCAACGTGCCTTACAGCCCTTAGTTTAATGGAATTTAATTATACTGAGGTATACTAAAAGGTTATGTTAAGAAACTGCTCCTATACCACTTGATGCATGACCTACCTATCGATACTGTAGACTTTATTAAAATTCCGCGAAGAGAGCAGATATTTAATTTTCTTAAAAGTGTGCTTAAGAAGGGAGAGTGAATATATACAAATAAGTTTTGTAGTTAAGTTAATGAATATATAAGTCACATTTAAAACTCTTTCGTGAGAGCTGGCTTCTCTTTACTTTCTTCTACTTCTTGCTTCCCTCTTTCAAGGTTTCTTCTCTTGCTGCCAGCTCCAGCATCTATGTTCATTGACTCTGCCGGCTAAATATTTGAATAAAGTCTCTTGCTAACTTCAAACTTCGTCTGCGACTTTCGCTCTCTGTGAAGCTTGCTCTATTCCTTCATCAAGAAGATGACAGTACCAGATTTTTCTAAAGAGTTAAGCTACAAATCTTACTTGAAATATAAGAGTGCTTCTGCAGTTCTGATACCCAGCTCTCATTTATTTTGATCCCTTGTTTGTCCTTATCTTCTGAAGAGATGCTATACCTTTTCTTGTGAGATTCTTAAATAATTTCTTTCATGTAATCACATTTAATTGTTGCAAGGATGCCAAAGAAATAGTTTCTTTCAGATAGTTTATTTGACAACTGCTTTTTAGTAGGCAGGTACTGCGAAACCTCTGGGTCATTCGTAGCATCATCTTATAAGTTAGTCACTGAAATTTCTGGATAGTTTGGAATCTCTGCAAACTTTACATCCTAAGTTTCAATGCTTTCTTCTCTTCGCAGAGTATCGCTCTCAAAAATGAAAATTTAGTACCATCCATCGTTGGCAAGAACAAACTAACTATATAATCAAGATTAGTTACTATGAGTACATTACCTTGCTGTACCAGGTAAAGATGCAAATCTTCCTTGCTTCTAAATTTTTTAATCAATTCTTGTGTTTGCACTCTTTTCATTGCATCATTCATTGACTCCATCTTGCCTACAGATCTAAGAAACGATATTCAAATTTAAGTTTATTGATTAAAATTATATACCTCTGTAAAACTTACTATTAAATATGGACATCCTATAGGAGGTCAACCTCTAAGAAGTAAATGGAGAAAGTTTTTAGAACTGGTTTCAAACTTGAGAGATTGATATCAATTTCTACTGTTATAGTTCCATATTTTTTAATTTAAATTGGTATGTACTTAATTAGGAGCATTAATTAAGGCTAGTACTTAATTAGGAGCACCCTAATTTTAATTATAAAATCACAAAATACCTCGTAAAGCAGTACGGTACTTAATTAGAAGCACCTCATAAATTGATACGTGCTATAATCAACTTATTATTGAAAGTTAAAATGGTTACTTTCTCGCTGAGATTTAGAGCTGAATCGTCTCTTAAACTTCTCTTGAAACTTGTAGGCTTGCAAAGCTTTTATATAAGCTCTCAGTTATAATTTTAGATTCAAATTTAGATATGAGCGCTAACATTTTAAGAAAAATAACAGCACTTCCATCAAACTAAATGAGACTTTTCTTTGGCGTCAATAAAAAGTGTGATAGTTGTGAGATGAATTCTCATAAGGAACTACCAGAGCTATCACTTGAGGTCTCTGTTATTAAAATAGAAATTAATAATAGAAAATAAATGGCAAACAAGTGTGTGGGAGACACAGAGGAAGATAGAGGTATTAATGGAATTCCTATTCATACAGAAGAAGTTGTTTTCTATTTTTGTGAGCTATGTGAGAGAGATTTAACTCATTAATCAAGCTGGTACAAACATAAGAAGGAGCATAGAGAAGCCAAGCCCACTGTATGCTTAAAACATGATAAAAGATATGAAAAGTATGACTGCTTTGAGTGCCATAAGCAATACTCTCATACAAGAGATTTGAAGAAGCATCTATTAAAAGCTCACAAGAAAGATAAAGAAGTTTAGAATAATGAAGTTGAGCTGAAGCTTGTCAACAAAAGAAAATTGAGGGATTATTCTAAGGTCGTAGTGCCTGAATAAGCTTGAGACTTAGAGTACGTTAGGAAGTCACGCAACCAACTGACCTCTGAAATAACAAAAATAATGATCATAATTCAATATAAGAAAATACCCGTTCTTGCTTAAATTGACCTAGATACTTCTCTTTAAAGCTACCTTATATTAGAAGACTCCTTTGATAAGAAAACTATCAATGATCATCAATGCGCATACAAGGTGTATCCCTTCAACTATCTCTTAAGTGATGTTAAATATTAAATGGAGTTTACAAATGAGTATCAAGTACTCAATCAAGCAAAGTTTAAAGATTGTAGCTACTTAATAAAGTTTGATGCTGTTTTCCTTGCCAAGGATCATGTTGCTTTTACACTCCCACTCTATGAAATGACCTAACGAGATTTCATAACAGATCAAAGGATTCATAAGTAACTTGGATAAATAGCATCACAGACCATATAAGGTATTAAAGAGCTTCATAAGTTAGGGTTTGTTCACAGAGATTTGAAGCCAGAAATAATAATGATAAAATTTTCACCAGTAAGAGTAGCAATAATCGATCTCAACAGAGCCTAAAGTGTGGAAGTTTCAAGGCTTGGGACTGTCATGGGTACGCAAGGGTACTATCCAGAAAGAGAAGACTGAAAGATGGAGACTTTTAGTGGGATGTGTGGTCTTTGGCAGCAATAATAATAGAGTGCGATATGCCTCGCAACGATTACTACTCTACAAGGTGCGAGAAAGATGCAAGGCAAATAATAAAGCAATTTATTGAAAAAAACAAGAGCGTATCAATCAATGAAATAAATGGTAGAGTCAATAATAATAATAATAAGACCAAACTCAAGATATGACATAAAAATAGAGCAGATAGAGTTGTGGTTAAGTAAGATAAACTTCAGACTTCTCCCACATGATCCAAAAGTGCATTTTGAGTGATTAAATTAAATACATTTACTAAATATTTCACATTAAAACCTATTAATAACCCCCACTCAAAACAAATTCCCTACAAATCAAAGCACTTATAAACCTTATTAAGAGGTTTTGGGTTTTGATTACACTCACTCAAGATGCTACAACTAGCTTCTTTGGAGACGCATTCCTCTGGTTTAAACATCAAGACTCCAAGTATGAAGTTGCTATTAAACCAGACTGGAAGAAGTAATGTAAAAATTAATTAAGATGATATAGTTTATCCAAATTATAAGGTAAGATTAAGATTTAGTGATAAATCATTATAATATAAGGGAACATGTGATATTTTTAATATTGATTCTTTGTTTAAGCTTATATATAATTTTCAATATACAATACTTGTCAACA
This sequence comes from Oxytricha trifallax, assembly GCA_000711775.1. NCBI lineage: Eukaryota > Ciliophora > Spirotrichea > Sporadotrichida > Oxytrichidae > Oxytricha > Oxytricha trifallax. The sequence goes on along the minus strand of ARYC01000179.1, from coordinate 202,886 downwards.
GACCCAACTACACCTCACGATAAGGATATCGATGCTAGTTCTTTCCAAGAGGCTAAACCATCATCAGGATGCCCATTCCAAAAAATGAAGAAGGCAATCAATGATATGGTATCATCTAAGAAAGCAGAGGCAAAGAATTTCCTTAGCAAAGAATGATTTTCTTAAGCAAGAACAACCTCTTAAAAATCTATATCCCTTAATCAATATAATTTCTTTTAAAGTCAAAAATGCAATAATTGTACTTTATTTATTTGTGATTCAATTAACTGCTCAAATGCTAAATAAAAAAAAAATCAATGTGATTAATAAAATTGTAGATTAAAATAAGTCTGAAGGCTTTTAGCATTTTTGTGAATATATCAATATAAATATTTGGATACTTATATTTCTTTAAATATTATAATTTTATATGATATCTCTTGTAAAATTTTTCATGTAACTATTCTTACAAGAATTCAAAAATTGTCAAATTACAAATTTTTAATGTTAATATTGTTTATGAAACTGTATGTATTAAGAATGGATATTTATTCTTACAATTCATCAATATCCCTAAAATAGGAAATTTTACAAAAATTATTATATTATATTATTAAATGTGTATCAGAGATAAATTTTGTAATCAATTACAGCTTTTTTTTATATTGTGAAGACCCTACTCTGTGTTCAAAATTAATAAAATCTCAGTATATATTCGTTTATTTAAAAAAGATTATGAAGAGATATTATTATAATTAAATTAGAATAAAAAGATAAGCAACTTTAAACTTTTACGCAATTTATATAAGAGTATTAGATTATTAATAAAACTTTAATTGCCTGTAAATTTACTAATCATAAATCTATAAAAATGCAAATTATTTCGTTTTTCTCAAAAGAAGTTGATTGATAAATTATTTGATCATTTTATAATTAATTATCCAATTAAATTAGATTAATAAAGTATTATATAAACAATAATTAACACAAAATGAAGTAGATAGCTATAAAGCTCGTTATTTCTGCTTTTGCACTCGTAAATAGCGTTTCATCATTAAAAAACATAAAATAAAAATAATATTTTTTAATAAAAATTGGAATAAAATTAATTAAATAGTCATTGATATTTAATTATGAGATAGATTAAATTCTAAAAAGGTTTTTAAAATTTGATTATACTAAAGAAACTTTAAGAAAAAAAGATTCTTTATTTATTCAATAAATTAAAATTCATAAATAATCATTTATATTCTTACAATAAAGGATATTTAATTTTAATAAATAGTAGATTAATCATTAAATGCAAAATAATAATAAAAAAATCTCATACTTTTAAAAATATAAAAAAAAACTTATATTTGATCTAAATACTTTTTTAATTCAGAGTATGGCTTTTAACTTTAAATTATGATTGTGTTATTATTTTTATAAATTTTCCTTTTACATGACTTAACATAAGATATTAAAGTTTTTTTTTAAAAAATTTAATTTATCATAATATGAAGCTAATATCATTAAATTTCTATTATTATTATTATTATTTATATTCTTAAATTTTTATTATTTTGACTTTAAAATACTTGAAATTATGATTAAGTTTTAATTTATTTTAAAATATAGAAATATAAATTTAAATAAAGTAGTTATTATATTTCAAATTTTTTAAATTAAAATAAATATGATGCTTTTAATTGTAGCCATGGGAACTGAGAGGAGAAGCTTATGAAAGTAACACAGCCAAGGATAAGTTTACCACAATATGGAATAAAGTAACATTAGATACTAATTAGTTTGCTAGATTTTTATTTATAATTAATTTAAGCAGATTGGTAAAAATGAGGTTCTTAAACCTAGTTATGAGGAAGTATTAAATTTAATTATAGAAGATACCTCTGTCAAGCAAATTAATTCATTAAATAAAAAAATAATTCTTTAAAGGTTAGGTTGAGTAAATAAAATATTTCCTAAATCATTGATAAATATGTGTTTTTTTAAGCATTGGTCCTAAAATGGTCACAATAATATGATGGCTTAGGATATGAATCCGACCATGTAATGGGTTGGTGATACAGTGCCTTATGACGACTTCTGGGGCAAGAGAGATAAATTCATTCACACAGAAGGAGTCACTTGTGCTGTTAAGTTTGTACCTGCCAAAGATGCTAAGACCAGCTACACTACAAATTCCATGTTTTATTTTTATTTTTGAATATAATTAAAAATAAAATCATTCTTTCATTTCATTTATAAAATTTAATTGAAATAGATTTATTTATTATTAATCAGTATTACAACTTAATAATTAATAGTATATTATAAGTATTTCCAATGACAATAAATAAAGATTATTTTAAAATTTCAAAAATTGAAAATCAATAAATATATTTTCTTAAAACATTAAAATTTGAATGAAGTTTAGATAATTTTAGGAGATTGACTGGCACTCTAGCTTCAGGTGCAGATTATGGAGTCTTAAGATTTTCAGTTGGCGGGGAGCCAGATCCAACTCAACCAGCACTGGGAAACTTTGGACCTGCCTTTGGTCTTAAATTCTTGATAGATGGTGTGCCATCAGCTAATTTGGTTGCTTCTAATGATGATACTGACACTTGGAACTATTTCCAAAAAGATTTCAGTAATCTCATTGCCATGCCAGATGGTCCTATATTCTTCAAATTTAAGACTGCTACTGATTATCAATATAAATGTCGTTATTTAAGCAAAGCAATGTAATCCTAGATTTGAGATAATCTTTTTATAATTTATCAATAAAGAGCTGGTCTATTGGAGTTTGCAAAATACGATTAGTAAGGTAACTACGTCCCAAACCCAGTTTTCCCCTTCACCCTTGTATTTTCACCCACCGATTCAGTTAATAAGCTCTTCCCCGATGCTTACACTTAACCATTTACAGAGCAACTTTCTTCATTAGTTGCAGGCACCGTTTTATATAATGTTTATGCTGTGCCAGAGCCTAACGCTGACAAAACCTTGATTGGTACACTTGAGCTCACACAAGATGCCACAACAAGTTACTGGGGAGACTCATATCTTTGGTTTTAACATCACGATACCAAGTATGATATCGCTTACAAACCAGATTGGAAGAAATATTGCTCAAATAACGCTTTATTAAATTCCAATGTCACAAAAACTTTTAAAGAATCTTTTTTAGGTTATTGTTTCTATATTTGCAATTCTTATTGCCAGACGGTGATGCTACTCACGATAAAGACATCGATATTGGTGCTTTCACAGAAGCTGCTCCATCCTCTTCATCTGGGTGCCCCTTCAAGAAAATGAAGAAGGCAATCAATTAAGTCATTACAGAGACTCAAAAAGCCCTAAATATTTGAATAAACTTTGAAAATTAATGACGTCAATCTCAAATATATTTGGTAGATATGATTCAAATCTAATCAAAATCAACTATTCTTCAATCACAATAATTTCATTAAAATATCCTACAATCATGTTCTTATATTAAAGCCAGAGTATTTGATATACTATATGAATAATTCTGTAATGAAAAAAGAGGGAAATAAATTCAAAAATTAAATAATTGAAACCTGACTGAATAAGTATTCATTAGTTTTATATACATTTAATATATTAGCTATTATTCTATTTGATCTTTTTTGTCTAAATATTTCCTCAGTCAAAATAAAAATTTTGTTTCTATTTGTTTATTAAGATTAGAAATGTACTGTATGTTTGATTGAATTGTGAAATTCATTTCTAAGAAATCAGCAATTTTACTTTTACATAAAATAATTATAAAATAGAAAAAAATGATAATGCTTAAATTTTATTTACTTGGAATAATAAAATTCAATTTTAATTCAATAAAATTACTCGTATAAGTGAATGTTAAAATAAATATTAGAAGTTTGTAATTTATCATTCAAAATATAAACTCTTCATTAACGGTTTATTGTTCCATTTTATTTTTGTAGTTGATATTATAATTAAATTTATATATTTATGAGATTTATCCTACTTTTTTCTTATTTATATATTTATAACAAAAAGTTGGTAGTTAAAAAGTTTTTCCATAAAGTGCTTACAATATAAAATTTGACTGTAACTTTTCAATTAATATAAATTTAAATTTAATAATAGATAAAATGTATTTATTTCTATAATAACTTGCATATTTTTTCAATTAAAGATTTATTAAGATTCAGTAGATTGTATTTTAAGTCTATTAATATAATAAAATAATATATTAATCTTATAATAAATATCCAAAAATTTAAAGAATCATGAGAAACGTCTCCACAAAATTAATTGTGTGCGCAGTTGTTGCTTTGACAGCTGTCAACAGCAAGGCTGCTTGGGAGCTCCAAGGTGATGACTACCAGACCAAGACCGCTGCTGAGAAGCAATCATAAATCTGGAATAATGTTATTGCTGACAAGAACTCATAACCTTGGTTTGGTGTTTCAGGCATCGCCGGTTTCTTAGCTGAAAGCATGGCCCCAACTGTTTCATGGGTCAGTGACACTCTTCCAACCAGCTGGTTAGGCAAGAGAGCAAAGAACATTCACACAGTCGGTGCTGTCGGTGAAGTGAAGTTCGTGCCAGTCCCAAATAGCGAGGGTTACACTGGTCTCTTCGAAGGTGCTGATCACGGTATCATCAGATTCTCTACTGGTGGTCAACCTGATACCTCAAAGCCAAAGGCAGCTCAGGCAAACAGAAATTTCGGTCCAGGTTTTGGACTTAAGTTATTGATCGATGGACTCCCATCAGCTAACTTGGTTACATTCAATAATAATATCAAGAATTAAGTAAAATAAAATTATTGATAATTATTCAATTGACTGCTCAACAAGACTCATGGAACTTCTTCAAGAATGATTTCAGCAACCACATTCCCATCCCACCTGAACCAATCTTATCCAAGTTCAGCTCAGTCACAGAATTCCCATAAACTATTTATTTTATAAAAATATACATCAACCTTGAAAAATTTGATTTAACACATTGGTCTTTCAGATTTCGCCAAGCACAACCAAAACGGTGAATCAGTTGCAACCCCTAAATTCCCCTTCCAGCTTGTATTCAAGCCATTGGACAACCTCAGAACTGAATTCTCTGATGACTACACATAAGACTTCTAATACTAACTCGAAACCGTTCCAAGTGGTTCAACCCTATTCAACGTTATGGCTGTTTCAGAACCAGGCAAAGATCAAGTTTACATTGGTGATATTGTTTTAACTTCTGAACTTACCAGAAGCAAGTAAAAGAATTAATTTAGCAATTTCTTTTTAAGTACGGAGATGACACTTTGTTCTTCAAGCATCAAACCTCCCAATAGGATGTTGACATGAAGCCAGAATCAAAACCCCAAAACCTCTTAATGAGGTTTATAAGTGCTTTGATTTATAGGGCATAGTTGGGCTCTTATTAGGGTTAGTTAATAAATTAGGCTAATTTGCAAAATGAGCAATATAAATAAGCGAGAAATAGGGTCTATTTATGATGATTAATATTTAGATTTGCTGCTTAAGCTTAGGTATGATACTAGTATTAATATAGACTAAGTCAAACCAGTGCTAAATTAAGCTGCTTAACAAAGCTTTTACACAAGAGTGCCTCAACTGTTAGGTATCATTGCTTGTTAACTGTTTAGCATTTTATTTCTGGTACTTGAATACATCCAGCTAGAAAATAAAAGTTCTCTCAGACCCATATTGACTACCTCTGTGACTCTAAGACTTTAAAGTATTGGGTACACTTTTCTCTCGATTAGCGAGCTGTATTGTTTCATCGCAAGATTCTTAACATGCTTATCTCTTCATAGACTAAAGCTAATATTTATTGAAAAAATGGCATTAATTTCAAGACTGTCAAAAGAGTGAAGAGAGTGATTGATTTTATAGTGCCATTTTATAGCAATAATTTAAACTATATATATGATTAAATTCAGGGAGCTATTGATATTGATCATAAATATATTTCAAAATAAAATATTGTTTAAATCTATAAATTAACATTAAAAATTAGATTTTATTAAATTAAAAATAAAATGCGCTTAAACGAAGAATTCTTAGATATTATTAACTAAACCTCTCTAGTATAAAAGATTCGAACAATTAAAGTAAATAAGAAAATTTAACTTATTTTAAATTAAATTTCTTTATTCTTACGATATTCAAACTTATATCTATATTATCAAACATTTGGGCGGTACCTGTCTCACCACCACACTTTTTATATATGAAATTTTTATTAAAAAAAGTCAAAACCTGGTCAAAGTTGGGCTGAAATTTATTAATAAGGCAATAAAAAATATTATTTAGCAACTGTTTAGATGATTAAAGTTAAAAATAAATGTGCTTTTATCATAAAATTCATTATATTTTCACATGAATTCTGACACAAAAGGCTGTAAATGTTTTTGCATTAAATATTTAAAATTAAAAAACACTTTAGAATTTATTGACTAACTTTCCTCTTTATTTAAAATATAACATGACCACATGGCCATTTTAAATACAATCAAGTTTATTTGATAAATTAAATTGAAATTCATCCTGTTATATTTTAAATAAAGAGGAAAGTTAGTCAATAAATTCTTAAGAAAATAATAATTTTAATTATTTAATGCAAAAACATTTACAGCCTTTTGTGTCAAATCCATGCTAAAATATAATGAATTTTATGATAAAAGCACATTTATTTTTAACTTTAATCATCTAAACAGTTGCTAAATAATATTTTTTATTGCCTTATTAATAAATTTCAGCCCAACTTTGACCAGGTTTTGACTTTTTTTAATAAAAATTTCATATATAAAAAGTGTGGTGGTGAGACAGGTACCCCCCAAACATTTTATCAACTTTTCAATCATTTTTATTGTAAAGATGATAATTATAGAAAGACTTCTAAAAATCACATTACTTAAGTGAAAAATCTAAATAAGCAAAGTGCCATATAATACAAGTGGTTATATAAGTAAATTTGTTTAAAAGTGAATAAAATAACTTAAAAAATTAAGTCCCCTTAAAATATCAAAGTATTAAATTCAAATGCTTGTCTAAACAAAACTCTAAACTATTTCCATTTTTATACAATAGTTGTAATTATATTTATATTTATATAAATATAGGCAGTGTATTTATTTTTCGTAAAAATAAATTCCTTATATTTTGTATTTTATTAATAATAAAATCAAATTCATTCATGCTGATGATGAAGCTGTATTTACCTTCAACACCTTTATTAATAAGTCATGGTACAAGAACAATGATAATATAGAAGTTTATGACTAGAATGTGAAGATTGTCACCCATGTACATTTTAGCTGGCATTAGCTAAGATTCAGGCTTAGAAAGTTATGTGATTCATCCTAGCTCTATTAAACGAGAGTAGTATATAAGTTCTTACATAAGCTAAGAGATAAATACAACGACTAAGAGATCATCATGTTTGTTGACAACCTCTCAGTTCATAAGACTAAGGAGTCTAAGAAAGCTATGAAGAGTTAAACATAACTCCTGTTTACAACGTTCCTTTTAGCTCACAGTTTAATGGAATGGAATTCGATTGGAGTTAAATTAAGACTTACTACAAGAAACTACTGCTGCATCACCTAATGCATAACTTGTCTATAGATACAGTAAATTTGATTCAGAGTAACTGCAAGAGAGTAAGCATAGATACAACAACAGATTATGCGAGAGAAGGAAGAACTAATGCTTATATATAAGTTTTAGATTTAAATGAATGAATAAGTTCACATTTTGAATTGGCCTATAAATGAGATTGTCTTGCCTTAATTTTCTTCCTCTTATGACTTGCTTGGGGTCATATTTCTTCTCTTACTGCCATCTCCTGCATCTGTGTTCATATCTTCTGGCTTTTAAATATCTTTATAAAGTCTCTTCCTAACTGAATGAACTGTCTTATGTTTTCTATCTCTATGAACCTTAGCATGCTCTTTCATAAGATATATTCCAGTGCCAGATTTGCCGACAAAGTTATATGTTAAAGCTTACTTGAAAGATAAGGGTGCTTCTTAAGTTCCTCTAACCAAGCTGAGCTTAATAGAATGCCTAGCTTCTTCTAATCTTCAGGAGATAGAATATCGTTTCTTATGTGCTTCTTCAATAATTTCTCTGAGATAACTCTCTCTTATAGTGCCAAGAACACCAAAGAAGGAGCTCCTTTCTTGAAGTTTATTAGAGAGTTATTTCTTAGTAGGAAGGCAAACTACCACGTCCTCATCTTACAAAGCATCCTCATAAAGATTAGTGATTGAAATCTCAGGGCAGTTTGGAATTTCTATTAGTTTAATCTCTTTATTTTTTAAAAGCTTTCTTCTCCTCACAAAGTATTGCTTTCAAGAATAAAATATTAGTAACTTCCATCGTTGGAATGAATAAAGGAACTGTATAATATGTCAATCGTCATCAAGTCATCTTACCATTTAAAGTTAGGTATCGATAAAGATTTTTTTACTTCTGAATGTTGAGATCATTTCTTGAGCCTCAACTCTCTTCATTTGATCATTGAGTGATTCAATCTTCGTTCTTTTTCTATTAACAAATTTCAATTATAATTTATTGACTTCTAAATCCTATTGTTTAAGAACTTACTATTAAATATGGGCATCTTATAGGAGGTCAAACCTACAAAGATAAGTAACGAAAGTTTGTAGAAGTTGTAACAAACTCTAGAGATTGATCTCCATATTTATCAATTTATTTCCATTAAAATAGTACTAAATTTGTTTAATTTTAATTAGTACTGGTACTAAATCCTGATAATTTTAATTGGTATCAAAACTTAATTAGTACCTAGTTTTAAACTAATGAGGTTTTGAAGAAAAAATTCCAAAACGGTTCAAAACCTTATTGGTACCAGTACCGACCTAAATTTATTCTATGTTAGTACCAAAATTAAAAATATTAAGCATGAAAATAGAAAAAATATTGCTATAAACCAAGTACAAATATGATCTCTAACACTTAAAAATCAACCATTTGTTCTGCAGTGCAAACTCCTTTACAGAGAAACTATAACTAGAGAAGTTTTAGAGATTTATATAATAAAAATTTAAATTTAAATATGCCGGCTAACTTAAATCGGAAATCAATATCTCTTGGTGCTGGATAATCATAGCTAAAATTTGGTTCTGCTAAAAAGCCTGAAATTATTTATGTTGAGAGGAAGAAAGAGCTAAAATCCCTTAAGTTTGAAGCAGAGGTCTTCAAAATTGAAGTCTTAAGTAAAAAGGACAGTGCAGAATGGGAGTTTAAACACTAATTGAAATTTTTGGGGAGGTAAAAGAACAGCTACTAGTCGAAAAGATAAAAACATTATAATGCTAAGACTTCTAAAATTATTTTGCAACCTAATAAAGCTTGAAGAGACATCTCAAAGACATACACTCTGGAAAAGCCAAAATCTATTTGAAGCATGATTAAGTTGATGGAAGGTACTGATGTACAACTTGTATGAAGTCTTACACTCACTCTGAAAAAGTAGAAGCATCATTTGAATGATTTTTAATGTATGGTGAAAAAACCTAAAATTAGTTCCAGCAAAAAGAAAATCTAATACTCTTGAGTCATAAAGAGAGCAGTAGGAGAGACTCAAGAGACAAAGACGATAGAAATCAATGAACTAACCTGCAGACAATACTGTTTTAGCATGCTTCTTAGCGAAAGCAATTAGTGAAAATAACATAATTATAGGTAGATATATTTAAATAATCAAGATTACTCATTTCTTTATGCTTTTATTATTTTTATTATATTTTTAGGTACTCTACCGCATTTAAGCTGTTTTGCGGTAGAGTACCTTAATTATATTATTTTTTAATTTATTTAATTTTAAATGCTACAAATAAAAATGTAATTAAGTTTGTATAAAAAGTAATATGTAAAATATTTAAATTAAAAATAAATAAATAAATTACAAAAGTTACCAAACAAAGCAACATATCTTGAAATATCTTCAACATGCAAACTATAAATTGATTAATTATCAGACCTATAAATATATTTCAATTTCATATTACTTTTTATTCAAACTTAATTACATTTTTATTTGTAGCATTTAAAATTAAATAAATTAAAAAATAATATAATTAAGGTACTCTACCGCAAAACAGCTTAAATGCGGTAGAGTACCTAAAAATATAATAAAAATAATAAAAGCATAAAGAAATGAGTAATCTTAATTATTTAAATACATCTACCTATATTTTTGTTATTTTCACTAAATGAACATTTCTGCATTAAATGCAATTGATCTTAGTAGCTGTATTGAAAATTACTTGCATATAAGTATTCCTAATAAGGTAAAGCTTCTTGTGGTTGATGAATCAAATACGCATAATCCCTTAATGAGGTCTATAAGTGCTTTGATTTGTAGGGAATTTGTTAGGGGTTGGGGTTATTAATTAAATGCGAGACAAAAATAACAAGCTGCTGGGGAATATTTATGATGAAGAGTATATAAATATATATATTTAGTGTTTAAACTGCGATATGGATGTAATATATACAGTGAAAAAGTCAAACCAGTACTCAATTATAAATCAATTGCAATGCTCTTAAAGCGTAGTCCATCAACTGTTCTCTCTCACTGCTTGAAAGCTGTATAATTAAAGCAATAATAGCTGAATTCTTAGCCTAAGAGGAAGTCAAAGTTTCTATAGAAGCATATTGACTATCTTAATAATGAAAAAATTTTGAAGTATTGGCCTCACTTCTCTCTAGACCAACGAGCTATTATGTTTCACCTCCAGTTTCCTGAGTTTAAGATCTCTACATAGTCTGTTGCAAACATTTATTAACGAAATGGTATCCCTTGCAAAGGTGTTAATCGTTTCAAGAGAGTAATTGATTTCACTCTACCATTTTACAACTATAACCTAAATTATATTTATAATTAAATACAGAGAGCTCAATAGAATAATATTAAGTTTATACTTGCTGACGAGGCTATGTTTACCTTTAACACTTTCATCTATAAGTCTTGGTATAAGAGGCATAGTAATATAGAAGTATATTATTAGAAAGTCAAGGTAAAAACAATGGCAATTCTTGGAGGTATCAACTGGTTTAGAGACTAATGTTATTCATCCTCTCTATTAAGACAGAGAAGTATATTAAGTTTTTAGAGCAGCTGAGAGAGAAGTACCCTGAATAAGAGATTATACTGTTTGTTGATAATCTTTCTGTTCATAAGACTAAAGAAACAAGGAGGAGTTATGAACAACTTAGAATAACGCCAGTGTTCAACGTGCCTTACAGCCCTTAGTTTAATGGAATTGAATTCAACTGGGGTATACTAAAAGGTCATTATAAGAAACTGCTGCTATACCACTTGATGCATGACCTACCTATCGATACTGTAGACTTTATTAAAATTCCGCGAAGAGAGCAGATAATTAATTTTCTTAAAAGTCTGCTAAAGAAGGGAGTGTGAATGTATACAATTAAGTTTTATAGTTAAGTTAATGTATATATATAAGCCATATTTAAAATTTTTTTAGAGGGAGCTGGCTTCTCTTTCTATTTTTACTCTTTTTTAATTCCCTCCTCTTAGGTTTCTTCTCTTACTGTCACTTCCAGCATCTATGTTCATTGACTCTGTAGGCTAAATATTTGAATAAAGTCTCTTGCTAACTTCATACTTTGTCTGCGACTTTCGCTCTCTGTGAAGCTACCTCTATTCCTTCATCAAGAAGATTCCAGTACCAGATTTTTCTAAAGAGTTAAACTACAAATCTTGCTTGAAATATAAGAGTGTTTCTGCATCTCTGATAGCCAGCTCTCACTTATCTTGATCCCTTGTTTGTCCTTATCTTCTGAAGAGATGCTGTACCTTTTCTTATGAGATTCTTGAATAATTTCTTTCAAGTAATCACCTTTAATTGTTGCAAGTATGCCAAAGAAATAGTTTCTTTCAGGTAGTTTATTTGACAACTGCTTCTTAGTAGGCAGGTACTGCGAAACCTCTGGGTCATTCATAGCATCATCGTATAAGTTATTCATTGAGATTTCTGGATAGTTTTGAATCTCTGCAAACTTTTCATCTTAAGTTTTCAATGCTTTCTTCTCTTCGCAGAGGATCGCTCTTAGAAATGAAATTTTAGTACCTTCCATCGTTGGCAGGAACAAACCAACTTTTTAATCAAGATTAGTTACTATGGGTTCATTACCTTGCTGCACCAGGTAGCGATGCAAATCCTCCTTGCTTCTAAATCTTTGAATCAATTCTTGTGCTTGCACTCTTTTCATTGCATCATTTATTGACTCCATCTTGTTTATAGATCTAAGAAATAATATTTAATTTAACTTTATTGATTTCAATTATATACCTCTAGTAAACTTACTATTAAATATGGGCATCTTATTGAAGTTCAACCTCAAAGAAGTAAATAGAGAAAGTTTTGAGAACTAGTTTCAAACTTTAGAGATTGCTATCAATTTCTACTGTTATAGTTTCATATTTTTAAATTTAAATTGGTACATACTTAATTAGGAGCAGTTCCTAAAATGCTAGTACTTAATTCGGATCATTAATTAAAGCTAGTATTTTATTAGGACCACCCTAACTTTAATCATAAAATCACAAAATACCTCCTAAAGCAGTACGTACTTAATTAGGTACACCTCCTAAATCTGTACGTGCTATAATCAACTTATTATTGAAAGTTTAAATGGTTACTTTCTCACCCAGATTTAGAGCTGGATCGTCTCTTAAAAACTCATATTTCTTCTCTCATACTCTAAAAAATTCCCTTGAAACTTGTAGACTTGCAAAGCTCTCATATAAGCTCTCAGTTATAGAGGCAGTTTTATAATTTTAAATTCAAATTTAAATATGAGCGCTAACATTTTAAGAAAAACAACAGCACTTCCATAAAACTAAATGAGACTTACCTTTGGGAGCAATAAAAAGTGTGATAGCTGCGAGATGAACTCTCATAAGGAACTACCAGAGCTATCACTTGATGTCTCTGTTATTAAAATTGAAATTAATAATAGAAAATTAATGGCAAACAAGTGTGTGGGAGACAGAGAGGAGGAGAAAGGTATTAATGAAATTCCTATACAAACTGAAGAAGTTGAAGTCTATTTTTGTGAGTTATGTGAGAGAGATTTTGCTCATAAATCAACCTGGTCCAGACATATGAAGGAGCATAGAGAAGCCAAGCCCACAATTAACTTAAAGAATGATAAAATCGATGGAAAGTATGAATGCTTTGAGTGCCATAAGCAATACTCTCATACAAGAGACTTGAAGAAGCATCTATTAAAAGCTCACAAGAAAGATATAAAAATTGAGAATCATGAAGTTGAGCTGAAGCTTCTCAACAAAAGAAAAGTGAGGGAATATTCTAAGGTCGTAGTGCCTAAACAAGCTAGAGAGTTAGAGTACGTTAAGAAGGCACGCAACTAACTGAACTCTGAAATAACAAAAATTATTATCAAGATTCAATTTAAAAAGATTCCTGTACTTGCTTAAATTGACCTAGACACTTCTCTTTAAAGCTACCTTTTAATAGAAGACTCCTTTGATAAGAAAGTTATCAATGATCATCAGTATGCATACAATGTGTATCCCTTCAACTATCTCTTAAGTGATGATAAATACTAGATGGAGTTTACAAATGAGTATCAAGTACTCACTCAAGCAAGGCTTAAAGAGTGTAGTTACTTAATCAAGCTAGATGCTTACTCCTTGCCAAGGATCATGTTGCTTTTAGACTGCCTCTATGTGAAATGACCCTCAAAGATTTCATTACTGATCAAATGAATCATAGATAGCTTGCATTAATAGCAACCTTAACTATACAGGGTATCAAAGAGCCTCATAATTTAGGTTTTTTTCAAAGGGATATCAAGCCTGAGAATATAATGATGAATTTTTCGCCTGTAAGAGTATCAATAATTGATTTAACAGAGCTGTAAGAGTGGAAGTAAAGACTTGGGAGTGTTATGGAAACTCACGGCTATTATCCAGAAAGAGGAAGACTGGAGAGATGGAGACTTTCATTGGGATTTTTGGGCTATGGCAACAATAATAATAGAGTGCGATATGCGTCGCAACGATTACTGCTCTACAAGGTGCAAAAAGGACGCAAAACAAAGAATAATGCATTTTATTTACAAAACGAAAGTCTCTCAATCAATGAAACAAATGGCAGAGTCAATAATTGTTCTAACCGAGATACCCCTCTCCACCCCCCACCCCTTACACCGAGATACCCCTCCCCATACCCCCCTCCCACCCCCAACCTATTTTATAATAAAAAAATAATTTAATAATTTATAAAATCTTTTATAAATGAGAATTTTGAAAATTATTGATTAAATAATTATAATAATTTATAAAATCTTTTATAATGAGAATTTTAAAATTTTATTGATTGAATATTATTTTTATTTATAATTAAAGCTTAATAATCTTAATTATATTTAAATTAATAATAATGATTAATTTATAAAATACTCATTTATAAAAGATTTTATAAATTATTAAATTATTTTATTATTATAAAATAGGTTGGGGGTGGAGGGGGTATGGGGAGGGGTGGGAGGGGTATCTCGTTTAGAACAAATAATAATAAGACTAAACTCAAGATCAGACATATAAATAGAGCAGATAGAGTTGTGGTTAAGTAAGACAAACTTCAGACATCTCCCTCATGATACAAAATGAGTGATTAATTGAAATGCATTTACTATAAATTTCACATTAAAACCTATTAATAACCCCAACCTCAAACTAATTCCCTACAAATCAAAGCACTTATAAACCTCATTAAGAGGTTTTGGGGTTTCTAATATGCATTCAAGGTATACCCTTTCAGCTCATGGAATTGTATGAACTTGAATATGTTCATAGAGATATGAAGCCAGAAAATTTTATGCTAAATCTTTTCCCTTTAGAATTCGTAGTAATCGATTTTAATAGAGCCTTAAGATAAGAGATAGTGAAATTAGCAAAGGTTCTTGAAGCTCCGGGATACTTCCAATTGTATAGAAATAGACTAAAAGTCACTTTAGTGGGTTGTATGGACAGTTGCTGCTATTATATTAAAGAGAGATATGGAAAGCATAACTTACTTTGGGACGAAGCATTAAAAATAATCAATAAGTTTAGCCTAGAAGCTTATAAAGTAAGAAAATATTTGCGAAGAAATAAAAAGTATACTATATATAATAATCGTGAGAGCTCCCTCCTATCCTAGGCAATAATTATATGGAATACTTGAGCAACTAGAGAGAACAAGATTAAAGAGATCCAAATAAGACAAGCAGATAAAATTTGTTTGAATTAATTCACCTAATATTTTTTAAAATATTTCTAAAATTCACATATATCCTGCGTTTTCTCTACTAACCCTTTTAAGACCCCAACTATACCCTACTTATCAAAGCACTAATAAACTTCATTAAGGGGTTTTGGGGTTTTGAATGGAGAGAAGCCCTCAGAATCGACAAGAAATCCGTTCAAGGTGGTGAGTGCCCCATGCACAAACTCAAGGCCATGATCAAGGGATTCATTGAAGAGCCAAAGGCTGTTGCTCTAGGTCACTGAGCAGTTTCTTACAATGATTGAAAGATTAACTAATCATAACAAATATTCCCTAGAAATAGGTTATTATCACAGTAATTTATCCTAAAAACTTAAATATATTCAAACTCACATAATTCCGAGATCTTATTTTACTTCATTAGATACTTATATTTTATTTATTAGCAAGCCAAACATTAAGTTTTTTCTAAAAAGGGATCTTGCCTAGTTTATTGGAATTAATTTTAAAGAAAACTAGAGAGAGCGGATTAGTGTGAGACATGAAGCAATTAAAATACTATATAAGATAGATATTTCAAATTACAAGGTATGAAACTGTATAATACGTTTATCTTTCCTTTATATCTATCTGGTTGGCTTAAATCCCAGTGTTGATCTCCGAAACCATATAATAATAAATATAATATTTTATTATTTGTGCTAATACTTCAATACATGAAACTGCTGCATCTTTTTTCAAATGATTAAGCTAATTATATTTATTTAGAAAGAATAGATTTATTTGAATAATTATTATTTTAAAAATCTCACTCATAAAAATGATTAATTATAAAATCAATTTTATAATGCATTATTAAACTAAAAAAATTTAATTTTTCTTATTTTTAGTAATAAAACTAAATATGATTTTATAAATTTCCAATAATGGTAAAATTATACACAATAAAAGAATGAAAGTCTTACAAAATATAAGTATTTTAACATTAATCAATAAATTAGCTAAAATAGTAAATAGTTAAAATGAGTCCAAATTATATTACCTAAATAGAGGCATTAAATTTATATAATAATATATTTCATTACTAAAATCATATCCAAAATCAATAATAATTGTGGTAATATTAAAAATTAATCATTTATAGCATACATTCTTTACATTTATTATTCCAAATCATGAGAAATTTGGCTTACAAGTTAATGATCTGCGCCTTTGCCGCAACTTAATTAGTCTCCGCTAAGGAAACTTGGGAACTTAACGGTGACAACTACCAAACCAAGTCTGCTGCCGAGAAATAATCATAAATTTAAAACTTTACAAAGAGAAAATTATTTTTTTTATGAGCATCTTAAGAATTTTACGAATTTTAATTAATCATTGATCTGGCAGCAAGTGACTGCTGACAATACCTCAAATGGATGGTATGGAGCAACTGGTATAGCTGCTCTCTTTGTTGAAGACATGCGTCCTTCTCTTTAGTATGAGAGTGACACCATGCCTACAAGCTGGTTAGGCAAACGTGTTAAGTACATTCACTCTGTTGGTGCTGTTGCTCAATTAATTATAATATTTTGAAATCTATACAGAAATTTATTATAATTATTTGTCATTTACACATTTTAAATACTTTATGTAAATCAGTACGTAATAATAGGCATAAAAATGATATAAAAACAATTAGATTAAGTTAATATTTGTAGCTCAAGTTAAATTCGTGCCTGTTGCGAACAATGAAGGGTACACCGGAATTTTCGAAACTGGTTGCGAACATGCAATTAATTTGCATGTAAAAAAATAAATGCAATCATTAGAATGTCTTCAGCAATTTAACCAGATACTACCAAGACCAAGGCTGAGCAAGCTAATGGAAACTTAGCTCCAGGATTCGGGCTCAAGTTCTTAGTTGATGGCCAGCCAAGCAAAAATATTGTAACAGTTACTATTTAAAAATATAAATTATATAATCAAATATCAAGTTACTGTACATCAAGATTCATGGAATTTCTTCAAGAATGAAAATTAATTTAATGGTAGTTCTACAATTTTTCAAGAATTAAAGTTGTCTTATTTAAATAAATGATTTCTAAAACGGTATTCCCATTCCTCCCGAACCACTGAAATCCAAGCTTAAAACAGCTACTGAATACATCCAAACTTCTTTTTACTATGATTATTTAAATTTATAGTCTTACAATAATTATACTTTAGGTTTACCACATGGGAACTGGAGATATTTCCAAGCACCATTTTAAAAAACTTATAAACATTTGTTATTATTAAAGATAAAATTTAGATTTAACCATACAGACGGAACCGTGATAGAGAACCCCCAATTCCCCTACCTTTTAGTGTTCTCCCCACCTGATGAATTGAGAACTAAGTTTTCCGATGACTACACTAAATACTTTACCGAGCAGTTAGAAACCATTCTTATAATAATTACTCTATAAAAAAAAGTTTATATTCCAGCTGGCACCACTTTGTATAAAGTGATGGCTGTTAAGGAAAGCGGTGCTCCCAGAGTTCACATTTACTAAATATAATTATGAAATAAGCATTATTTATCATAGATATAATTATCGAATGAATTTAGTTTTAAAATAGATTGGAGATATCATCACCACTTCAGAAGTAACTAGAAGCAAGTAAAAATTATGAAAAAATTAAATACCTTATATTGTACCATAAAAATAAGCCAAATAATTTGTTATGTTAAGTATGGTGACACCACCTTATTCTTCAAGCATCAAAATCCAGAAGAGGATGTAGCTGTGCACCCAGAATGGAAAGATGCTCTAAACTCAGGCAGTGTATAAGCTTCTCAACCAGCAGGTTGCCCATTCAATATAAATATTAATTGCTAAAGTTTATAAGAGATACCTCTTATTTTCTTTACTGTAATTTCTTTAATTATATATAAAAATGCTTACTAGTTTTAAATTCGAACAATTCAAATCAGTTATGAGAAATTTAATCAAAAATCCATTATCTATGGTTGAGTTAGCCAAAGCTCATAATGGTATTTAATGAGTTAAATCATTGATAATCAACTTATATTCAGTAAATTTGTTAGAAATTTCCTTTTATCAAACTTAAAGAAGACATCATTATTTATATTGAAATCAAGATAAATTTGACTAGAATTATTATAAAGCAATTTTTGAAATCATAAATCATTATCAAATCATAACTTAAAGTAAGTAATAAGTATTTCATTCATGTTATAAATTAACATATCTTCATTGACATTTAATAATTCTAATCATAGTTTCAATCAAATCAAATTAGCTGTTTTCAACTAAAATTTCTCAATCCATTTCAACATCCTATGATCCACAATATTATTGCTAGTTTAAGCTATCTCTGTAATCACTGCTTCCACTACAAGCACTACTGTTCCTGCTATTTTAACTAGATATATTAGACCTTCTCCTTTTTCTGCTCTTCACTGTCTCACAAATGCCTCCCACATTTGAGGTAGTTTAGCATATTTAAGTTTGGTTATCTTCAGGCAAATCGAAAAGTAGTTGTTTTGCTACTTTCTTAGGAGAATTTGAAACTGAAGATTAAATATCTTTAGCTTAAAGGTGATAATCATGCTTTGAAACTGACTCCTTAGCTACTGAGCCAATGCTACTATCTTTAGTCTAGTCTTAGTAGCTACCATAACTTGCACTATGTTCATGCTTCAAAATGAAATTATTGTAGCTTTAGTCTTGCTAAACTAACTATACAGGTTATTCTGGTTTCAGAGCTGAGACTGTTTATTGATCAGTGATTGTTATTTTAGTTTGAAAAGATGTTTATTCGACTGTATTAGTTTAGGGTATCGGTTGAGAGTCCTCATTACCTTTCTCTTCATTTTTCAAACATATCTATTATTTATTTGCTTAAGTTTAATGGGACCTGGGTACCTTGCCACCATATGGCTAGTTAATCAAAGTGTTTTGAGAAGATTACTGATTGGTTGAACTTTATTTAATCTGATCTGTTTTTGGGCCACTATCAATGATAGTTTTGTTAGAATTCTACACTTGCTATTTACTCAATATTTCTTCGCTTCTTAATTTATGAATAACATGATCGTCCTGACTTCCCCTAAAATCTTCATCCACTTCCATTATCTCAGTAAAATCTTCATCATTCAAAGAAAGTTTATTTTACTGCTCATTTTTAGATTAATGATTTTCTTGGACGTATTGATGTGAAGGAGGAGTTTAATTGCTTAAAATTGCTGAGTTTTACTGTTGGTAGTTTTCAATTTTCTTATCTTTAATCATCGAATCTTATTGATCATATATAGATTTATTCACATTGGTTTGATGAACCAAAGCCATTTTGTTTGAATCTATCATGAATTCATCATCATCAAAAGCTTCTTAAATAGGCTGAAGGAATTGTGATTTGTCATGCTGATTGAAAGAGTTTTCTGATTTTATTGGTCTTTAATTAGAAGTTTGAATTTATTGTAAACCTAATGTAGAGGAAACCAAATTCTATTCAACACTTCCCTATATGAATTCCTCCTCATTTTATTTTTTAGTAATATTTTGAATAGGATTACTTGAGTTAGAATATCCATAGAATAAAGTTTAACTTTCTTAGTTGTTTTTGCAGGCTGCTTGATCAGATTAATTCTGCCCAGCTGGTTTGTAGAAGTTCATGACTAAACTCTGCATAGTTTTGAGCTTTTTGAACCTCCTGTCTAGATCCATAATTCTTTATTTACTGCCTCCGTTGTTTCCACCCTGAATCATACTGCCATCTTTAGAATTTTTATTACTCATTATTTTATAATAATTTACTTACCTTAGTTGTAAACTTGATCTGTGCTGCTGCTAAGTAACTCTCTAGCTTTCTTTTCACACCTAACAGTCTCAGCAAAAGCCAAATTGAAATTTTTCTGAGCTAAAAGTATGCACTCATCATCAACAGCTTCAAGTTGCTGATACAACTAACGTATTAACTGCAACTTCTTCATGTACTTAAGTTTCTCAATGTCAATCTATACTTGGGAACTTAATTCGTAAAGGGGTTTTGGGTTAAGTAGTTCTGCCTTCAAAAAGTCAATCTGTTTTTCAAGCACTATAATATTATCGTTAGATTTCTGATTATAAATTCATTAATAAAGAAAAAGAAAGCGAACATGACATTTTTGTTTATATCTGGTCAGAATATTTATTTTTGACAAACTTATTTTGGTAATATCTCTTCTTTTAAATGTTATCATTAAAAGAATTTTTTCATAGTTCGACTTACCAGCTCTTTTCTTGTCCAGTTCAATAATCATATACATATATCGGTAGATGGCTAAATGCTGATCTTAGCACTCATCCATGAATCTTTCAAGTTGTGGGTCCATATAAATTACAAATTGCACTGATTTAAAACTTTGATTGTATTAAATTTTAATAATAACTAAATACCGGAAAAATCATTATTTAAAGATAGTGTAAAATAGAAAATTCACTAACTTTAATAAACTTTAAATATCTAAATAATATGAAAATATATTAATTGAAAATTCAAAGATAATATTACTATGTATATTTATTAACAGTGTTAGTTTTATTACAATATTTAATTCAAATATTTAATTTTAGGGATTGCTTGTATTTTTGGAATTGGATTGATTTGTAAATTTAAGCGATCAAGTTAAAGTATAAAAATTTAAAAATTACTTAACCAAAAAATATAAACTTAAATTATCATAAAAATGGACTTGGTTTTCGGTTTAGACGCTTCAAAGACTAACAAGGGTCCCTCTAAAGAATGGACTGAGAGGGAAATAGAAGAGGAGCTTAAGAAACTCGATGCAAAGATTGAGGATGCAAAGACCAATCAGGGAGATGTTGAGGTTAGAGATGCCATTCTTGACAAATTAAAAAAATGTTAAATCAAATAGTTTTATCAGTATCTCTTATAAAATTAATTTCATGGCAGGGAAAATTTATAGTATCATTCTAAACATATTGAAAGTATTCATATGATTATAATTAAGGAATAAGGATGTAATAAAAATGTAAATTAAATTCTTGATCTATGAAACAATTATAAGGGATAGTTATATTTTTTTAAATAGATCCAATAATTAAAGTAGTTACCCTATTAAGTACTTCCTTGCTTGATTATAAAAATAAATGATAAGAAAATGAAATATTCATTATTATACTTTCTTTAAATCCCCTTCAAAAACAAAGCATTAACATTTTATTATAAATTTCAACATACACATTAAAACTCCTCTTCCACTTCAAATATCGAGTGCTCTTGCCAGTTTCTGAATTCTATTTAAGAGTGCATCGCCTTGCTTGATGTTATTCTGGAACAGCTCTGCCTTTCTATTTGGTCTGTTTGATTCAATGACACCTGAAACCTTGTCAATTTTGCAGTTTATCTTCCCAATGTAGATGAAGTTAGAGAGCTCTTTATCAATGAAGTCAGAGGAGACACCGAAAGCTCTGCCCATATTTTCAATAGTCACACTCTTGAAGCTTTCTAAGTATTGTCTGTAAGCTACTAAGCGCATTTCCTTAATGAAGAAATTGGCTTTTAAAATTACAAATAATGCAATTGCTAATGAAGAAATTTATTAGTAATGCATTTAGTTGGCATGAGTCTGGAGATACTTGTCTGCTTTGATCAAATCGATAATCTCAACAAAGGCTTCAAAGAAAGTCTTGTACTCACAGTTGTAAAAGCTTTCCATATATTGTCTCAAGAATGGAATATCTCTGATCACTGCAAGGAATACTTTTTATTTAAGCGTTATGAAGGATATAATAGGAAAACTTAAGAGAAACTGAACGTTAAATATAGCTATATTTTTAAGGATATCAGGTGAATGAACAACTTCCTTTCTGATGGTCTTTCTGTCTTGAGTGACCATGGCAGTGACTACAGTGTAGAAGACGAAATCCTTGTAGCTCATAAGTTCTACACAAGTGAAGGTTGCGATTGAACTCATGAAGAGTTCGGCTGCTCTCTTCAAATCACGAATCAGCATGCAGTAGACTCCCTCGAAGATCTTTAGCTTATTTTTCTTATCCCAATCAGCTCCTTCATCGACAAGCTAAACTACATAACATAAAATGTTTTTTATTTTAAAGGATTTGAACTTCAAAAATTGACCATTTTTATAATTCTAAATAAGAGTAATTAAACTATGGGAGCAAGTTTATTTGCAAAGAGTGACATCTTTCTTGAGAGCATCGATATCGAACTTCTCAATGTTCATTAGAAGAATATCAAACAAAATTTCCATCTTCTTTGAAGCTCCTCCTGACTTTGAGTAGGCATCTCTGAATACTTTCTCTGCCTCTGGGTAGTCACGGGCTTCTTACTTCAGAAATATTGCTTTGTCAAGAATTACAATATATAAACAATTTGATTCACAGGGTTTTACTATCGCAAGCTTGATAAATTTAACCAAATTCTTCAAAATAATCGAACTTATATCCAAAAATAACTTACAGTGAAAAGATAAAAAACTTAAGGATTGCTAAACTATGCTAAGAAGTTTTCATCAACTTTTATTTGTTGTGGGAGGGGGTTAGGAACTGCTAATTTGTTCAACTGTGAAGATGTTCTCTCTAAGTGGAAATCTTAATTTGACATTACTGAAGAGTTAATTGATTTTATAATTCTTAATTCTATAAAAGATACTATACAAATCTACATATGTTGATTGTTCAAGTAAATTTCTGATGTTTCCTCTAATACTCTAAAATAATATGACTTATTTAAAAGTAATAATACTTGTCTCTAAAACATTCTCAATGTCACTGCCTAAATCTGAAATCAAATCCTGATTCTGATATTCGTTCTATTCCAATTATTCGTTATAATTCTCTTGTTATTTAAAACTTGAGTGACTTTTCTTGTTAAAGTCTTAAAAATTAGAATCTCTTTAGAGGTCGTCATCGTTATCGCTGCTATCTTCATCTTCGTCAAAGTCACTTCTTGGAGGTAACTCTGGTGGCGCTTAGTTATTCTGCTATTACTATTGTATCTAATGCAGTTGAGATACTTTCCCCAATATGTTGCTCTTCTCTTTTTAAGCTTAATTTTGATTTGTTTGTTTCTCATTTTTTTAAGCAATTTGCTGATTTTATGCATTTTTTAGCAAGGCTCCTTCAATTTTACCCTTAAAAAATTCTTCGACTTTCAACTAAGGCTTAGTCTTGAAGCCCATCAATAACTAGCTAAAGCTGTCTGGTTAAATTTGTTGCTAAATGTTCAAAGTAAAATGGTTTTGAGTTTGAGTGTGTTGCATAGATAAACCGTGATTGTTAATTTGTAGACTCATTTGAGATTACTCAATTGATCTGTCTGAATTTAATTAATTGTTTTTCTTAAGCATTTTTAAGGAGTTTTAAACATTTACAGAGGTCTATTGTTATTATCTTGAACTTTGGTATTCATTTTGAGTGTTATTTACTGATCTAATTTGTTAGGGACTTTCTTAATGTGCATTAAAGCTAGCTGTCTTTGGTTAAGATTGATAGGAAGATTCTTGAGATTGATAATTCTTGGAATTAAGAATCACAAAAATTTAATCAAATGTATTTTTAAGCTTTCTCTTTCTATCTAATGTTTATGATGTTGGTTGATTAGCTTGCTCTTTGAGCTTATAAAATTATGCATTTTAAGCTAAATATATCAGTTTATTTTAATGTTTTCCTCTATAGTAACTTAAACTTCAGTAAAGGCAGCTTTAATTAAGCTTTCAAGCTCTCTGATAAATTTTCTATCTTAATTTTCGTTTGACTTTTAGTTTCTTAATTCAACAATTTCCTATACAAGCTTAATCTAGTCTCTCTTGAGATCTTATCTATCTTTGTCAGACTCTTTCAGTTTTAATTAAAGTTCTCTGAGTTTAGTCTCAGGCGCTTCTAAAAGTCTTACTTCTTCATGATTGTACATCTTCTTAATTTAGTAGGCCTGGTACTACTACTGCTATTACTATTGCTAGATTGAAGTGTAATTTTTTGCTGTAGTGTTAAAATTCATAGTTTCATTGAAGATACCTAAAGACTAGTTTAAATTAGTGTTGTTGTTTGGGCCAGGACTTCCTCTTAAGGAAGACTCCATCATGACTTAAGAAAAATTGGTAGTTCCATTTCTTGCAGTTTAAGCTGGCAGCTCTTAAATATTCATGAGAGATTTATCTTGAACTCCACCCAGTTTTTGACTTTTCTAATAAGCAGTCTAATTATGAGTGGAAGTACCTTATTAGTCTTTCAATAATGGTGTGCTTACAAGTTATCTTTTTGGTTTTTTCTATCCTTGCAAGATTGAATCAATTAAATTTGAATGCTCCCCGAAATCAGATTGCTAGTGAAGAACCTGCTAAGTTTTATTGAAGTTGGTAGTAGTTCCTGTTTGTGAAAATCCTCCTAAAATTTTGCTTTTAATATTGCTATCGAGTACATTTTAAACTTTCTTTTACTAAACATTAAGCTAAGATTCATTTTCTTGAGATGATCCATAAATCTTCTCAAAGCTGTAGAATGTAGGTTATTACTAAAGTATTTTCTAATTCAATCCTAAGTTGTATGCTCCTTGTAAAGTTTGTCTCCTTGACTATAATGTAAAATAAATCACTATTAATGTCTGTTAAGTTAAAATTAATCTTTGTACATGAGACTCTTTGTATAATTCTACATTTATTAAACATAGCTTTTATGCTCAATAGTTCTATACTCAGTCAAACATTAAATCTGTAAATTTTAGCAATTAACCATGCTCTGCCCATTTTAAATCATGATCTTCAAGTTATTGAAAAGATTTCCAGTAATCTGAGATTAATTGATCTAAGGGAGTTCCCCTTCAAGATTTAGAAATGAGCTGAAGTGAATAATTTCCCAACAATATCTACAATTTTATCTGTTGGAATATAAACTTGACTTAAGTCCTGTTGAAGTTCAGCCATACTGACATCATGAAACCGATCTCCAATAATGTTTTATAAAATCACTCTGCTTGTCTTAACGAAGAAGTGTATATTAGCTGATTTGAACTGATTGCTTAAGAATGACTGGTAGATTTTAACTATCATCTCTTAGTCATTCAAGTTTAATACTGAGTACCATAGTTTCATCAATTCTTTTTCTACTGTCTGTAAGTCTCCATGTGTTTGCAACTAAATAAAAATGTTAAACTTGTGATTGAAAAATGGTTAAATTAATATCCTCGAATAATTCAAGCAGTCACTATAAACTTACCAGATAATTTACAATATAGAGTGGAAAGATTGAATCTGATCCAGAGTCAACATACTAGAACAAAAGATTTTCTAATGAAAAGCAAAGATTTCTTAAATTTAATATCTCGTATTGCCTTGAATCCTTTTTGCCCTACAAGAATAATTGATTAACAAACATATAATAAAAAATTTCTAAAATTGCAGTAACCTAGAACTTACATAGCCAAAACCCTTTGATTTTATGACTTCCAAGAAATAATCATCACTAAATATTTGCTGATCTCCTGGTACTTGGGTGTTTGTGTTCTCAATAGATCTCTTAGCTAGACCTGCTGTTTTCATTTTAATTATATCAAATATTAATTTAATGTTTGATCTTCGTATTCAATCACTCTATTTTTAAATTTTGTAACTATAAATTGCATTTCATTTGTATATTAGATTATTTTGAAGAATAATAGTAATTTAACCCATATTGGTTTATATAGGCTGTTGAAGACTTCAATGCAATTGAAAAAAGACATCTAAATATATATAAACGTAAATTAAAGAATAAATTTATAGTTTATATATTGTAAATAAAATAAATATGGTTAAAGGTCAAGTATTTGTAGGACTGAAAGAATTTGGGACAGATTGGATATTTGGTTGTAAGGAAAATGACCCGAGAGCTTTTGGCTTTGTACCTAAAAATTACCTTGATTTCCAAAAAGAGATGAGAAGAGTTTGAGATTTACATTTTAAAACATTTATATCTTAAATTACTAATTTAATATTACTGTGGACAGATTATAAAATTCCTTATTATAATTTATTAATCTAAAATAATACATTAATATAAGTAATAAAAATAATTATAAATCATAATTTATATAGCTTAAGTTTATCTATAAATTCTTACTATAAACTGTCAAGTTTCAAGATCTGAGAGTATTTTCCTCTTCTCATTAAAGCATTTCTCCAAAAATTAAGCTCTCTTAATAATTTTCCCATCTAAGTTTGTCTCTTTAGCACATTCAATAGGTCTCAAAGTGTTTTAATACAAAGATAATAGCTATCTGTCACAAGCTTAATCCTGAGTATTTTAGTTATCAATTTGAATAATCTTGAGATTTGATGTTTGTTTAATTTTACATATTTATTCTTATTCAAATATCTCAACAAGATTCGTTGATATCAGAGTAATAGGTAGGTTTTTTACAAATTTGTCAGCATTCTTAATTTGCTTAAAGAAATTCAGATTGCTCAAACATTCAATTAGGGTAATCAATAGACTCATACCATTGATATGCGAAGTCCCTCTGGCATATTCATCTATCAAAAGGAGAGAATTTTAGTCACAAGAGTTGAGAATATGCGTCATTTTAGTTGTTTCTTGGTAGAAGAATGAATTTTGGAAGTTTGTATAGTTTTCATTAGAAGCAAACTTTGTCAAAATTTTTGTAAAGATTGGTAGAGTAGCTGAGTCACAGGGGACATAGCAACCTATTTAAGCTAGATATATGATTGAGCCCAAATTTTTCAGATAAATACTCTTACCTGACCCATTTAACAAGTAAAATTTTCAGTTATGGTTTAATTTCGATTTAATATATTAATTTTAAATATTATTTATCAGATATATTTACTATTAGCGACAATGATGACAGAAATGATAAATGCTCTGACATTTGTGGAGATAAAAGAAAAATATTAAAAACACATATTGAGAAAATCCTCATTCAGCCGTTTAAGAATACAGTACTAAAGATACAAAATTTCTGGGGCTAGATATTTAGGAGTTCCACACTACTCAGTTAAAATTAGAACAACAATAGGGCAGGAAAATTTTATTTAAAAATCATAACGTCATCTATAATAATTTATGTAAATATATGTGATAAATAATAATAATTTGTATTTAGTATTCCTAGAATTGATTTCCTCTAGATTTTAAATTTCCGTTGCCTTAAGCTATTAACTAAAACTACTAAATTAATTTTAACCACAAATAACAGTTAACTTTTAGTCAGTTATATTATAATCTTACTTTCTAAAATCTTGACTCTTGAATTCAACCAACATATTTCTTGCATCTTAAATCTTTATTTACTTTGAATCTGTAACAAAGTTTGGCTTTGTAAGATTAAACTCCAAGACTGACATTAGAAGGCTGATATAAGCATCAAGTTTTATAATAAATTCATTCATCTTTAGCAATACCGAGGCATTATCTAAAATTTCTTTCTAAATTACAGACAAGAAATAAAACTCCATTTCTTAAATTTGACTGAATAAATCTCCTTGGGTTTGATCAAGTTCTCTCGTAGCCTAGTTTTAAAAGTATAAATCAGTTTCAGTCACAAAACTGAATCTCCAGCCTAATCTATTCAAATCATCTTCTAGCATAAAATTTATCAAATCATGCTCATCAATGACATTTACCATTGACCTAAATTATTTCATGTTTTGCTCTAAATATCTCACGTAAACTTAATCACATTTACTTATAGACACAAAGTAACCGGCTGATGGGATCATTATCATTCTTACCCTTTGCATAAAATCTGGTAGTTCCTATAAGTCATACTTTAGTTCTTAAAGCTTGAAGGACATTTAATCATCTAAAGAGTTATATTGATCTCTTATAGTATCAAGCTCCTCAAATATACCTTTCCTTATTGATAATTTAGTGCCACTCAAATCTAATCCTTGCAAGATTGTAGTGTATACGCTTGCCAGAATATCTTTGTCAATCTTGAGCAAAGAATCTTTTAGCTCTGACTTTTGATTGAGAGTAATGAAATGATCATAAAGCATATCATCTATCTAACAAAATATTTGAATGCTTCTGAGAAGGTTCTTGATGCTTTTAACATCAAAGATTCTTTCTCTTTTCCATGAGCCAATTATAGATTCAATGTCATGAAAAGCCTTTAGTTTGGCTTAAACTTCCAGATATAAAGGCCTATTATTAAACATAGATCCACATTAGCTATTCAAATCGAAAAGAGCAGTGACAGAATTTTGCCTATACATAATCTAATTTAGGCATTTAAGTGGAGTTTAAAATATTTGCTTCAGATATTCTCTACCTTTTGATAATATAGTAAACTCAAACAAATTAAAAAGGGAATAACCTTCTTTAGGAGCTGCATTTTGAATTAGCAAGGATGGATGTATCTAATCTTGGAAGATATTCAAGTCTTAGTAGAAACTCTCACAAACTTCAACCAATTCTAATTTATCTTAAGCTTGAGATTAATTGGTAATAGAGAGTTATAGTTTCATTTCTTAGTCTGGACTTAAGAAAGTTAAATTACTAGCTTTTTCTTAATGCAATTACTGTTCTTGGATAGTTATTGAATCATTTAATTCAGGATTTAATCCCACAAAGTTTCTATTAAAAATATCAAACTTCACTCGATCTTCTTTGATATTTTTCCAGTGTATAATGTTAACAGTCATCATAACCCCTATAAGTTCAAGCATACAATACTGCAGCTCATATCTAAAATGCTCTTACATCTGTAAATCTTAAATCAACTTAGAGTTTTCAGATACTTTTTTGCATGAGTTTCTGTAAAGTGTATCTTTTTCATCAATATGAATTAGTTCAATCAAATCTTACTCTTCGAATGATGTGTTTATCAAAAATGTTTTGATTGAGTTGTCTTTCTCGAGACGTTTTTAGATTACTCTTACTTTCTTCTGTAGTTTTTAAGCAAAATAGAAGGTTAGTTGGATCTTTCTACTATCTGTTTCATATAGTTCTTGCAAAAAATCAGTCAAAATCTCAGCAACTTGAAGCTCTTTACATATAATCAAATGAACCTTTTGGTATTTATCTCTTGAGTTTTATTGATTGGCTTGTTCACGATCTAAGAGACCAATCAAGACTTTATTTGATAAGTATTCATAGTGCAAGCAAACTTAGAGTTTAGATTCATACTAAAGTTTTTGTTTATTTCTTTGTTGTGTAGGGTTAGTTTTAAATGATGGTTTTTACATTTATTAATTTAAAATTACTTCGACAAAATTAAATTTATACTCATTATAAATGAATTAGTAAAATCAAAATTGATAAGTAATGAAATTAAATGTTTCGATATTTACTTCAATTTAATACATCATCCCTGAGATAAATACCACTAGAAGGTTTTCTCATTTGTGTTGCTCTTTTTTAAGTTTAAGCCATAAACCTATTTGAATTATTGCTAGATGATTGCATGCTACTTTGTTAATTTATATGATTAAATTGATTATTCCGGCTTCTATCTCTTTCATTTTAGCGATTTTAAGTCATATGCCCATTCTTTTCTATAATTATGTTCACAAAAATAGTTATATACTATCAAAAATGAATATATAAATGTAAAATAATTATTATTCTTAATGTCTCCTTTTCTCCTTCCATCACTTTGCTTGCTTTTCAAATCATCTTCTTCTTAAATGTCTTTGATTGTGGATCTCACATGAATTGTTGCACTTCGTTTCTTAAAATAACCACTAGTATTGCTTATTTAATGGTTATTTATGGCATTAAAGAACCCAAAATCTTATAAATTCTATTTAAACTTGATTTATTTTAAAATCTTGTTCTGAGTCTTAGTCATTACCTACACCTCCCAAATACCGATTATCAAAGGTACCTCCTCCTGTCATCCCAGCATTTCTGCTACTTCCAAACCCTAAACCTTTCATAGCTGTATTAACAGATCTTCTGCGATTACTGAGCGAGCCAAGAGACTAGAACTGATTATGAAATGATCTGCTGTCTTTGATAGACTGCTCCCTAGAGCTTGAGAATCTCCTCCAATATTAACTTGATCCATTTGTGTCTGATATATTTCTTCCTCCAAAAGTTCCAAACGCTGCATTTAAGCCACCATTAGACCTGTTTGTTTAGCCTCTCTTCTCTTTGTAGGGGTTTAATTCATCTTTAATCATGCCAAAAAATTGATTGTTTAGTTTCTCTTTGATAGCTTTCATCATTTTTGATTACGAGCTTTAAGAGTTATCGTGGCTCTATAACTGTAAGTAATTATTTGTAAATTAATCTCATTGTATATACAAAACTTTTATAGTCTTTCTTGATTTCTTCACTTAAAATCTGTTGCTTGAAGAACTCAGCGATCTTAGAATTCGGATTCTTAAATCTATCCATTTATTGCTGCATCATGATCTCTGCATATTTATCCTCAATTTGCTTGTTATTCCCATATCTCTTCTTAAAGCTAAAGTCACAATTAACCAGTCTTTCAAAGCGCTCAGAGTCAGTGAACACAGATTCCCCACCCATAGTATTTCTTTGGTTTTGGTTGGGATTGGAATTTGAATAAATGGTGCCTTACTGATTCTGCTAATAATTCATTCCATGATTAGTGTGGTTGCTCTACTAAACTGGTACATTTTACTTGCCAGAGTCGAAAAAGCTGAAAAGTTCTATAACATCGAAAGGTTAATCCCAATCTTCATCTTCATCGTCGTCTAATTGCTGATCGTTTTAATCAAGGTTTTTATATCTGTAGCTTAAATCGGAATAGATCCAACTACTTTTATATGAAAATTTTTTTATAAAAGTTAAAAAAATTGACTATATTTGTTTTTTTAAACTCAGAGTCCCGCGAGTTTTAAATTTTTTCATCATAGAACTAGCAAATCTCTTTTTGAATGAAGTGTCACTGATGAATGGTAAACCTTCTTAAAATGGGTTATAAGCTGAATTCAAAAGATTGTGCATCACTGTTGAAAACCCTGGATTTTTAGTGAGTAGTTTTTGTACTTTCATTCAACAACAAAAATAATAGTAATTATTATTATAAAGGACTCTTTTAATTTATTATTATAAATAAAGCATTATTGATTTTAATGTAATTGATATGCAGAATATAAATATTATAATATAAGGGGTTTGTAAATTTAGCTCTCATGAGTCATGTAATGCTAGAACTTTCCATCATCTTAAGGTTATTGAAACCCGTAGCCTCCTTAAGTGTTATTTCTCTACTCAAATGAATTTTACGAATCTTAGTTCAACAATTTCTTATGAAACGGGTCTTTAAAGCCTAACGACTCCAGAAACTGTTCACCCTCATCTATTTCATAGTCTGTCTGCGGATTTTCTTATTAATTTTGCATGTATTTCTGCTGGTATTAATTAACCTGTTATTATTGCAGCTAAGTAGAACTCTTTAAACTTTATTGAAAAGTTTAACTTTTTTGAAATTAAGAGGGACTTTACAGCTGATTTTACTGCATGCCTAGCTGCTACCTTCTTGTGATACTTTGATTTTAACCTTGATTTTACCCACCATAATTATTCTCATTTAAACGAGATAATATTCATGAGTTTATTTAGAAACCCTAAGATATCATAAATTACTAATAAAAAACAATATTCTGAGAATTTAATGTGGCGCTTGCTCTCATGTCATTTTAATCTACATAGGAATATTGATCATATTCGTCTTCAGTGAAGTCTATTTGAGACAGCTGATCCTTCAATGATTAGATCAGGTCCTCGAAATTGCTCGACTTCTATTCCTTAGTCTTGCTTGACTCAATTATATTTAATGAGATCTTATTCTATTAAAAGTACTATTTTCATAGTTTTGTATTGAATGTAATCTTTATCAAACATGTTCTTTTATAATTAAAATATAATAATTAAACAAAGTATTCTAAATTTAAATATAAAGAATTCTAAGTATTTTGGTAATATTTTAAAACTAGATTATAGTTGGTCTTCTTTTCTTCAATGAAATTCTTGCTCATCATTTCATCAGCCATGCCATAGAGTGTCTTAAGCAGTAGTATATGTTTTGGCTCATTTTGATTCAGCATGCTGTATCATTGGTCTCTATCCCCTCCTCCATTTAATTTCAAACACAAAAAAGATATATAGTTTAACAAATATAATTTAATCCATTTAAGCTATTGCTACTCTGTTTCTTTTGATTCTCATGTATATTTTACTCAAAAATATTTAATAAATTAATTTATACTTTAGAAAATTCAATAGTATTGGGGAAAAACCATAAATTATAAAATATTTAAAAGCATGTATATTAGTCAAATTATCAATCATCATTTAGCAAGTAGTCATTAAGAAACTTCTAATGTTAGAGTAGCATTACTATAATTGATATCTCTTTTTATCTGTAAGCAAGTAATTTAGTGAGTAAATTAGTTATCTAAGGCGTTTCAAGCTTCCCATGCAGCGTTTATAGACGAAATCTCGCTCTTTTATTGGTGGGGTTAGACCTGTGGAGAGAATTTTAGAGAAAGTTTACATAAATTATATATCAACTATTAGACTGGTGATTAAAAACTATTTTATGAAAATTATTTCATTTAAGTCCAGAAGATGAATAGATAAAATCTTTCAAGTTTAATGAATTTGAGTATTGTTTATTGCTCTTTCAATATGGCTCGAGCTATTTAAAAAATGTAAGATTTTATATATATACTCATATATTTGATTTTAAAAGAAAATTAATACTGAGCTTATATCTACATGCCATGATAAGTCAGCAAATCCATGCTATTTGGGTCCCCAGGAATTACAGTTTATCCCTCTAATATATACAGCTCAGTTTCAACAATTTTCTCAAGAAAGTTTAAAATCTGGAAATATGAGATTTGCAAAGAGTTCACAATCAAATCATCTTGGTAGTAGTCTAAGCGATCATCCAAGATTTGCTAGAATTCTGCTTCATAAAGAAGTGATTGATAGCTTGATGCATCTTCTGAATTGGTAACTTATTGCTGAAATAAAACATACAACTAAGTCATATACTTACTTTATTGTTAATTCTGATTGCCAATATAATTAAAGCAAATAAACTTATTGCTAAGGCGAGATACTTCTACTCATTCGGTTCCCACTTTTAGCATTATTATTATTCAATTTCTTTCTTCCTAAACTTTACTATCGAGATTATCGTTTTTATAACTATAGTTGATCTTTCAGTTTAGCCTTGCTGCTCTGGGATTGATGCTTGGCCTGCATTTTAAGTTGATGCATGGGAAACATTGGCAAGAAAAAATGATCATAAATTTATCACAATTAATCTAAGTCGTTACCATTAATTTATGCAATTAAAATTTACTCATTTTACTTTAATTATTTAATTCTATAGAATTATTACTCTAATCATTTTATTTATCATTAAATCTATGATCAACTAGTTTCTTCATGTTTTTCTTTAAATTCTTAAATTCCTTCTACTGCTCCTTCTATCTATTGAACATATTCTCATATATGGTTATTCGATCATATTCCTTTCTCATTTTCAAGTAGAAATCTTTGTTTCCTTGCATGTCTTTTTACAACTTTTCAAGCGTCTGACCTAAAAGTTTTTATTTTTGCAGTTTCAATTGATTAAAATAGTTTGTTTTAACGATTTAATCAATTATAATGTTTGTAAAATTAACTTAAATTAAATTCAGTTTAATTATTTATTACAATCAATTAATTATTAATTTAAAGTATTAATAATTTTGATAGTTTTTATTATTTAAAATTGATTAGCATCCATTATCATAGACTTGGTATTTTAAGGGAATAGATTAGTATAATTACCATTATTAATTTAATTTATGGGCTGGATCAATTGCTGTGGAATTTTGTTTTTGAGTTAGGAAGCTGAGTTATTTTGGAGATCTTATTTGTTTAAATGGGAAGTGTTATTGCTTTGATTTCCAAATCCACTTACATTATTTATCAGTGCATTTCTCAACTTATAGTATGTAATATTAATGTTTAGATGAAAAAAGTAGAGTAAATTTTAGAAAAAATTATTTTTTTCTTGAACCCCAAAACCCTGTAAAACTTAAATACTATCAAAGTTGCAATTTATAAATAATAATATATTTCAACTGTTCCCTCTTTTGAATAGATGCTTTTCTTAGAATCTAAGCAAAATCACTGGTACTTGTATCATTATTATTCTAGTCATTTTGTCTATTTTTCCTACCATCACCATTATTTTAGCTGCTATTATTCATATTTTACTATTGCTCTATAATAAATAAACTGCATAATTAATTATATCACTTACACTATAATGAGTAATTTGATATAATTATTATATGTATTTTATCCATATAATATTGATGTTGTGCTGAGTATGCAAAGTTATCATTATTGTTTTAATTCAGTCTACTGGCTTTAATTGGGCTAAATTAAATCGTACTTGACTCATTCTATCTTGATGAACTATTGTTAAAATAATAATTAATCCTTAATATTACTTTTAAATTTATACCTAGTATATTTTTATGTGAATTCCATTAAAAATAAATCCAATAAGTTTAATAAAAGGTTATACAATTTATATTTAAATTCTTACAATATTATTCTAATTGGTAGTTTATACAGGATTATTACTATTCGATTATTGATTGATATGATTAAAAGTATCTTATTGCTACTGTGATTAATTATTAGGTAGCAAAGATTGCTAATTTTTATTGGTAAATCTATGTGTCATGTTTACTAAGTTATTTTGCAGGAGACCTCCACTGTTTAAGCTTAATCTGTGTTTGAAAGAGTAGTCTGCCATTATATTTTATTATTTATTAAAATTGTATTTGCAGATATGAAACTTATTGAAAAAATTGGTCTAAAATTCATATAAAATTATAGAATTTACTCATAAATAAGAGATTTCAATATTATATTGCACATAATTTATAGCTAGTTTCATTAAAATAGATCATTTTAATTTATAATAAGTTAGAATTTTCTCATTTATAGCTGTGAAAGTTCTTTGTGGCTTCCTTCAAGTGATAATTAACATTTTCAAAGATACTTTCAAATCTCTCTCCCACTTCATTTATTTGTCTCTCCATTTGTTCAACTAGCCATTTGTTAACTTTCAAGACTTCCCTGCCGTTTAGTTCTGTGATGATTAAAAGAATTATTTATATTTCAAGAATAAATATTATTATAACTTGAGTAAATCAAGTTATAATAATAAATGTGATGCTATGGTCGATGATATAATCACTTGTTTGAGTTTTCTAGTTGAATTCACCAATTAAATTGCCAAGCTTTTGAATGTGCTTTTCTGTCTCGACGTGAGTCTTCTTCGCTATCCAAGATGCACCCTCCATGAACTTGGATTTCTCAAAAATGTTTAAATTTAAAGTACACTACTGATTTATAATCATTCTTATAATTGATAGTTATGAGAATGATTTGTTTAATTTTTTTAATAAATTTCTCTGTAGAGCCGCTTTATACAATAGTCTCAAGTGCTCTAACTCTCTACTTTAATATTTCGTTTTCCTCAAAAAGTGCTCTACGTTGTCTCTCTACTTCATTCTCTGCAAATTTCTCGCTATTTTTAGTGGCTTTAAAGTTTTCTTTGGATTTCAGGGATTTATCTAGATTGGCTTTGTTCTATGATGAACTTAAGACACATAAAAATTAAATAATAGTTTACAATCAATAAATTTTTGACATATTTA
Organism: Oxytricha trifallax; assembly: GCA_000711775.1. NCBI lineage: Eukaryota > Ciliophora > Spirotrichea > Sporadotrichida > Oxytrichidae > Oxytricha > Oxytricha trifallax. Next base: position 166,950 of record ARYC01000179.1, on the reverse strand, counting down.
ACTTTAAATAAATATCACCACCTTCTTATCTCAATTTCTACTCTAAATTCTTTCTTAGCTTCATTATTTCAACTGAATGTTCATTTCTGATACGTGCTATCTCTCTCATTTGCACATCTTTCAATACTCTATGTACAATAATTAATAGCTTTTTTTATCATATTTTAACACTTCTATTGCTAAATTATTATTAATTTATTGTACATCAGCGAAGAAATCATCAATGACCAATGTTTAAGTGTGTCCTCTAGATTTTGACAATCTGTCTCTGTACAATTGAATCATCTAGAATATCTCAGCTGGGATGCTGTCGTCGTTTAGGTAGGAGTCATCGATCATTGCTCGGTATGGATCTGCTACGTTTCTTCCACCGGAGTGTGTCGCATTTGATCTGCTCCCAGAATTCAAGAGATTAATATTAAGTAAATTTAGTGCATTAATAGTAAAAGAAATCACTGTGAGAAGTAAAAATATAATTTTATGCTATAAATTTTATAAGAGATGTTCTTCACTGACTAATCTTGGTTGTTTATCTCCTAAGCCCATGAAACTTAAAAATAATGATATAACTATTTTAATTATTCTTTGATAGTAAGATTTCTAATATATTAGATTCTAATTTTATTTATAAACTAGACTTATTGGTAGTTCTAGCGATTCTGTCTGCTCTTTCGATGTCATCTCTAGCTCTCTCCATCATCTCAGCATGATCTTCTCCTCCAATCTTAAATTAATAAATTAATTCATGCAATGTATAATTGCTTATTATTATTGTGAATGAAGTCTGACATATTCTTTTGAGCTACAGTCATATTCTCTACTAGTCTGCTCATTTCCTCACATTTTCTTCTCAATTTATCTGATTCCATGTCTTTAGTTCTCATCTACTCTGTTAATCTAAAATAATCTCACTTTTATACTATAAATATTAATTTTTATTCAATATTAATTGATTTATTGTTAATATTTCTAACAATTATATATAGTAAATGCATCTTTCTGCTGTCTGAGCTACTCCCTTGAGACAGTAAGCAGCTTCATTTCATCTTAATTATTCAGCAATTAAGCTCTCATTCTCCCCAATTCTTCCTCTCTTTGATTGATTTCTGACATGTAAGTCGAAGCTTTGAACCTGTTTTTCTCCAATAACTATACATCCATAAGTTTTTCGAATTTTATATAAGGGAGTTATCATCATAACTTGAAAGGATATGCCAAAAAATTAATATTTCGATTGACTTACATCTCTATTGTTGCTGTTGAAACTTTCAATCTTTTTCTATAAATCTTCGATTGTCTTTGCTTGTTGCTGATTAATTCTCACTTATTTTCCCAAGTTATCGTTTGCTTTCTACAATTAAAAATGTCATTTATTGATAAATAGTAATTTAGTGAATGATTATTTGAGTTGGACTTACCTCAATGTCAGATTATTGATCATTGATTTTATTGTTTTGAGTTTCTATTTCTTCCCTGGATCTTGCCAGTTATATCTCTACATATCTCAAGCTCTGCTTATAATTAATTCTAAATAATCTATTGTATATTAACCTAATAGTATAATTGCTTATATATATCATATTATTCAATAATTAATTATAAGTTCTTAGATCTCAGCTTCAGCTACCTTCTAGAATTGCTTGCTCTATTCCTCAAAAGCCTACCTAGGTGGCACTACGAAGCTGTCCCCATTTGGATTTGCTCTCTTGCTTAATCTTGAGAACTATTTATGATCAAAATTTTTAAATATAGCTTACAAAAGTAGAGTCGTTATGTGGGTTGGTAGTTTCCATTAATTAATTGAGTTTATATTTATTCTTAAATTAAAAATTAGTTGTTAAAAAGTTTAATCAATGTAATCTGTTTAATGTCAATTAAGAATTAATTAAGTGGGTTTTATTAACAGCTACTGATGTATGTTGATTGAATAATTATATTCAAAATTCAATTATTTATTAATTTATAAAAAAGGGAAGAAAGTTGAAATAACTTCTCAAAATAACATTAGCAATAAAAACTGAAAATATATTCAACTTAGAATTACCAAAATGTATGGATATCAACCTAATATTACTTATAATATAATACTAATCTTAAGTAAGTCTAAATGTATTAAATTGCTAGATATTATGAATAATTATTTATCTTTTGATAATAAAGATTAAAAACATTAGCACTAATAGTTGCAAAACATGTCATAAAATCAGAATTATAATTAACATTACCATCCACTAACAATCAGAGAAACCGATTCATTAGCTGAAGATTCTATTAATCGACCAACTGATACAAACTACTTCAATCTACATTTATATTTGACAAATACTATACATTTATATTTTTCTTTTACAGGATATTTATCAATTTCTAATTAGCATAAAATTTAAGTAAATGAGGACGATTCAGTGAATACAGCAACAAACATGCAGTTGAAGAAATAGTTGTAGTTCCTGACTGATGACACAAATAGTCAGTAAAACTAATAGCAATAAAAATAATACCCAGGCATCAACATTCAAGATGAGGATTATGAAGAATAAATGGCTCCAACACCTCACTAGTATTCATAGCGTTTATTATATTAATAGGCATTGTAATATTAAGAATAGTATTTTAGCAATAATTTCTTCATATGAATAGTGGACTCACTGGAAATAATACTAATAACGGTAATTACGATTTCTTAATTTAACAACATATTCATAACTTCATATAATTCATAAGATTGTGCAATATATTTTTGGCAAATTTCTTAATAGATGAGGAATACCAACAAGTTAAAACCCTATAAGGTGAATTAGCAAATGCTAAATGGTTAATAATGGGCGAGAAAATATCTCTGAATTTGATTTTGAAGGACGTTGTTGGAGATTTGATTAATTAAGAAGGATTGCTCTTACAAGGAAAATCTTAGTCTGCAAAATCATAAATTAAACACTCTTTTAATTGTATTTTACTGATCTCCAGAGAATTCAAGTAAATAAATCACTTATATAAATCAAGCATATTGGCAGGAGGCATGAATAAATATCAGTCAATAGCTCAAACAGCGAATTCCTCACTTAAAACCAATCAACTGACCTCTCTCTCAACCACTGGCTACTAACATCAATAATTCTAGCACTAGCAAAATTATCAGAAAAACCCAAAGTACATGACTATGAAAGAATTAGATAACCAGATGAAATAATTGATGGCAGGAAATACCTAGAAAATATAGAAATTACTAGACAAGGAATAGATGTTGAAAGTGTAGTTGCAGCAGGAGTAAGAAAAAAGTTAGTTCATTGAAAGTCAACTTAATTAAAGATTGATGCACATATTAATACTTCTAATAATATGGAGCATAAATAATAAATTCTATTTCCCCCCATACATGGATTTATATACCAATGTTACTGCTTTCTTTTATTTTATTAATTCATAATATTTCTTGTTATAAGATTGATCCGTTAATCAGCGAACGACACAATCTAAAACGACAGAGACAAATATATCGATGAGTTAGAGGCATAATTGTAAGAAAATAGAAAGATTTTACTAGAGAAAAAACTCTAACTTACTGATAGAGAAGAAGAAATTCAATCATTGAAGAAACAATTGCAATCCACAGATGCTAATTTTCAAAAATTAGAAGAATAGAAGAGAGAAATAGACGAGTTAGTTATTAAAGTCTCGCAGGAGTTGAGGATCAAGGAGATGGATCTCAGAGACTTCAATTATTAGATGGTTAATGATAGAGATTATTTAGCTAGACAGGTCGATTTTCACATAATAATTATGAATTTGATATATGAATATGGGTATTGATAGGGTAATATCCGATAAAATACAATTTGTTTTATAAGATTTGCTGAAGAAAGAGCTTTAAGAGGAGAAGGATAGAAAATAAACTTTAGAGCATCTGGAGGAGGATCTAATCTATAAATGTGATTAAAGACAGCAAGATTTGGACATGCAGAAATCCTACATCATGGATTTAGAGGATAAACAGTAAGTTAATGGAGAAGCCATTGAGAAAGCGTAGAGAGTCATCGAAAGATTGAATAGCTTAAGTTAATACTTATATAAATATTACATAGCGAGATTGATAAGAGCACATTAATAATTAGATAGGTGGAGTAAGAAAGAGATCAGTTTAGAGCTGAATGCAAAGATCAGGGAAAGCGAATCCTTGAACTTAATAAACAACTTCAAAATACCTAATCTTAACACTAAACCTTAATAGAATTATGCGTTTATATTGGAACTATGCATTATTCCATATCATAAAACTAGTACACAGTTAATTTTTCTTCTAGTCATCTTTAAATATAAACTAAGTTTAAATGGAACAGCAAAAAGTGAGTATTTAACTTAAACAAGAAATTGACGAGCTGAAAGAAGCACTGCGATAATATTAATAACAATTTGATGAGGAGAAAAGAAGCCTGAATCTAAATTTAAGAGAAGCTAATGATGAGAAATACAGACTTCATATTGATAAAGAAAAGAGTGAAATAGCAATGAGTAGGGAGATAGCTCTGCTAAAACAATCAATTAATAATATATAGTTTAATTTCAAAGTGTACGACTTTTAGGATTTTAGTTTATTATTTTTGAAAAAATTGTGAATAACTTGAGGAAGCTATCAAAACAAGAGATAAAAAGATATAGTCATTAGAAAGTGAATTCAAAGAATAGATGGAGCATATTGAAATGCACATTTAAATCGTAATTCTACAATTATTATCTTTATTATATTATTGTCTGCAAACTTAAATATTATTTATCTAGTGCACAACAAAAACAGAGAAGAGCAAGCTTAAAGTCAATTGAAATACCTACAGAAACGCTTGTAAGAAGTATCAAACGACTATAACCCACGGTCATCTTCCATAAACCCCCAAAACCCTAATTCTTCAAATGCTAATCAGCCAACTGGTAAGCCCTCTTTCCTTGCAATAATCAAGCAAGAATTTGACAAAGTTCACTCAGAATTACTTGATACAAGATAAATAATTAAATTGACTTCGTAAGATTTACAGAATGTGGGAATGCCAAGTAAATTACAACAATTTGAGGAGTTTAAAACTAAAGTATTGGGATGTTTGCAAGATTGGGAGTTTAAAGCTGAGGGTCTTGCACAATTATCAGCAATACAATATATTTAATCATATTACCTTAATATTTAGCAAAGTATTTATCTATTTCTATGTTTAATAGAAAGAATATCATATATAGACTTAAATTTTACATATAAATCCTTTTATTTTTCTCATAATTATCACAGAAATATGAAAAAGAACTTGACGAATACAAGAAAATTTTCATTTCTATGAAATCAATGCTGAGAGAAAAAGATATTTTGATAGGAAATATCTAGAAATCATTGAGGATCAGAGATTCACAGAGAGATTTATACGTGGGTACTATAAAGAAAGAACTTGAGAGATAGACTTATTTAATCAAAGGCGATCTTATTGAATAATTCAAGTCAACGTAAAACTAATAAATTATCTTAAATCATATTATAGTAAATTATTTGTGTTTAGTAGACTGCTTCTACAGTGAACATTGAAAACTAAGATTAAGAACGCAGATTCTAATTTTTTAAACATGAATATATGCAACTTCTAGAAGACAGAGATCAAACAAATAATTAAAACCTGATTCTTAAAGGTTAACTCAATTATATACAGTCTTTTTTTTATTTCTTAAAAAGAATGTGAAAAAAACTGGAAAAGGTTAAGTTGAGGTTTTAAATCGAGATTTGGACATAATAACAACTAATCACTTTAGTTTTTCAGATAAAATTAGAGTAATAATCAATAAATCTCAAGTTATCAGAGATGATTCTTAGATTATTACTGAATTGGAGGAAGTAGTTGATGAGCTAAGATTAAGACGTGAAGAAAATTAAAGCTTAAAGCAAACTCTTGATTCGCTTAAATAGTAAACTATTAAATATAAAATTGACTTAAATTTATCTGAAATACCATACATGAGTTTTAATGCTTATTTTTATTGTGTTTAGCAGGAAGAAGACAAGCAATTTATGAATAAGTAAATCAGAACACTGGAAGACTAGCTTTATCACATACAAAAATCTAATATGTCAAAGGAGGAAGAATTGCAGTAAACACATTTACTCAAAGAAAGTAAACTCATTAATGACATACAGAGATTTTGCAATAAAAAATATAGTAAACTAGTCTATTAAATTAGAATTTAATGTACTTAAAGATTACAGTCTGAAAGTGCTAATTTACAATCATAGTTACAGACCAGAGAAAGATAAGTTAAGAAATTGCAAGAATAGAAGAATCAATCTCAAGATGAAATAACTGAGTTATTATACAGTAAAATTAATAATACTTAATCCGTATAACAATTTTAATTCCTTTTACTAGTTTAATTATGTTTTGTCATAAATATTTTTATTAATACTGTAAAAGCTAGAATATATTACCTTAGAAAAGCAGGGTATGGAAGATTAATGCAAACAAACATTGCAATTAATTCAACAAATACAGTAATCATTAGATACCACACAATAAGAATTAGAGAACAAAGATAAAGCAATCTAGGAGTTATCGGGATTGAAGGATAAGTTAGATGATAGGAACATTGGGTTAAAGGACTAGATTTACTAGAAAGAATTAGAGTTGCAGAGAGAAAGAGAGTTTAAAATTACTTAATTTGTTTGATTATTTGGAGATTTTATGGATAAAATTGCTCAATATAATCAAATGTACCAAACAAATTTCTTCTAAATTACAATCTTGCATTATAGGTTTTTATCATAAAAATTAAATTATGTCATGTAATTTACTTTAGAGTTAAATCTGCAACTATAAGATGAGAAATATCAAGCTTAAAACTTAAAAGATGCTGCGCTTGAGAAATAAAGTGTGTTAGAAAGAGAAAACCAAAATATATACAAGGATTTAGTAATTTAAAGGCAAACAATTCAAGAAATTTCACAGGCATTTGAGGAGACTGAGAGAGAAAAGTATGAATTGCAGAGGACTTGTGAGTAGATGAATGATGTAGTTGCTTAGGTTCAGGATGAAATAATCTAGTCTCAAAAAGCAATTGAAAGTTTATACGTATTTGTTAATTGTAATTGACTTCTATGAAATGTTTGATATAATTATGATTCTATTAGAGTCAATGATACTTAATTTAATAATTATATTCTTAAAGTTTAAATCATGCATTGGAGAAGATGCGCAGAAAATATAACAAAGCTAAGGAACTGAAACATCAAATCAAAGCTTTAAAGTAAAACGAACACCACCAAAATGAGTTATAATAATTGTAAGATGCTAACATATTCTTTTTATTTTATTATTCTTTAAATTATCAATTAGAAATACTGATTTTGCTACTTTATTATAATTGAAGCAATGCGTAGACAATTAAACAAACCAAAAAGCTCAGTTGAAATTCAAACGAACGACTCAGGAATCTAGCAAATCGCCTATCTCTCAGAAGAATCTCAAGTGTTGTAGCAAAGATTGTACAATATTCAAAGAGAAAATGACTAACTGTAGGAATCATTGTAGAGATACACGCTTGATATCAACAGATTAATTGATGAAAAGAGAGATCTGGAGGACTTAGTTGATTAGTAGAATTAGTCTATAAAGCAGATCAGATTGAATAATTAACAGCAGTAGTTGCAGTAAAATGCACTTAATTCATCATCAAATAACTGTAAAATTTTAGTTTGTATGGTTATTAATAATATAAAGAATGATGCCATTTAAAAAGGTTTAATATCCTTTATATAAGTCTTTGTTAATAAAATTTAAGAATAACATAAACAGTCAAGTGAAAGAAAACTATAACATTTTGAATAGTTAATCATAAACTAAACCCTCTGAAAACCACCATTAATCTGAACTCTACCAGAAAATCTTGCAAGAAAAAGAAAATTATATAATGAGATTAGAGTAAGAGCAGTCTGATATGCGAAGAGAGCTTGAGGTTTTGAAGGAGAAACTTATTGGCTATGAGATCGGCAATTTAAGCATGGATCGCAGTTTGGGTGGATAGTAACACATAAGATCTTATCAGCCTACTCATGCAAAAACAAAAAAAAGTAAGTAATAGATTAATGTGATTATATATATAATTTTAAAATTATATGTAAAAACATCCATAACAGGATATGCAAACTAAACCAATCCACTTAATCAGATTAAGAGTACAGGCTTGAGAAACAATAACTTGAATTAAACACATAATAGTCTACATTTTAGTAATATGTATAATGCCACTCAAGGTACAAGCAATCCTTTAAAATCTATAATAAAACATCAAATCTTTCCAATTAAATCATCTTATTATAGTTCAGTGAACACCCCCTTTTCATGTTTTAAATAAAGTATTATATTTTTATTATTAGAATCAATCCAATGGGATTAAGTTCTCATATAAATGGAGGTGCTCTCGGTCTTGGCATGCTTGGCAGCATTCAAAATAATGGTTAATAATTCAGCACTCTGCAAGCAAGCAATATAAATTAAGATAATGGATATAAATCTCTTAATAGATCAAATATATTGTGAATTATCAATCAGGAATAATATATAAATCATATTGGATATTTTATTTTACATAAGTTTGCTTATATATATTTTTTGATGAACATGCTCTATTTAATGAATTTTATTAAGAAATCAAAATACAAATTTATTGATAACAATATTCTAGAATTCCATTTTATATCCAGATTGCCCTAGCCTCACTATAACAATTAGTGAGTATGATTTTTGGCTTGAATGTTGATCTAATTCACATTCTAATTCTAACTGGGTTGTCTTTGCTGTGTTTACTTATTCACAGACATTTGTTGTTGCTACTGATTGTTACTTCCATTATTAATAAATGAGTTTGATGATCCATTACTGCTATTATTGTTATTTATGTTGGAATTTGCATTCATAAGAAATGATTGGGAAGTATGTTACTACTGTTGTTAAGTTTGGAGGTTTTAATAATGATGATGATGTGATTAATGCTAATTTTATTGCTATTAATTGTTTTGAGACCTACCACTGTTGTGCTGTTGTTGCTGCTGCTGAGTATTGTAGTGCTGTAGTTGAGATAGATCAATCATCACTTGTGGGTGCTGTTTATTTTGAACATTTTACTGGGGTTTTTGTTGCATTTACTACTATTGAAATTGCTACTGCTGCTACTATTACATTGCTATTTGTAGATTTCCTTGGCTGGATTGGTTACTCATTAAAGGGATCTATAATAAGCCAAATATTTTAAAATCCAATTACATCAATTACAAAATTTGAGAATAAAATCAGCATTTTAATTTATACACAGCTTTGACATTAGTCTTAGCAGCTTATTGATTATTTTAGTGTTATTGTTGTCCACCAATATTCATTAATGCTTTGTGATAGTCACTTATCACTTAGTGATTCTATTGTTGAACTTATGGTTTTTATTGCTAAGCTGGTTGTGGTTTATTCTACTGTTGTTGTAATAGTAACTTTTACTGTTAGTTCTATTGCTTTATTAACTCTTGCTACTACTGATAGAGCTGCTGCTAATAAATTTATTATTGATATTGTTGCGTTTGTAATTACTGTTGTTAGCTTAAAGCCAATTCAAAAGAACTGAGTTACTATTGCTGCTATTGTGACTGTTGCTATTTAGGTTCTTGCTGAATTTGTTGATTTATTGCCAACTGATAAGAACTCAACTACTACTATTGTTGTTGAATATGCTATTAAGCAAGTGGCTATTGCTGCTATTGTGGTTATTGCTAGGATTGATTAAGGTGAAGAGCTAATTACTACTGCCAAGGATCTCTTGGGATATTGTTTTAAGTTTGTACTTGTGGTTAATTATGAATTGCTTATTACAACTATGTTGGGTTATTGTTTCTGAATAGCGTTGAAATAGGATTGCCTTATAATTACTAATGTATTGGATATACGTTTTGACTTAGATTTTAGTTTGCTGCATTTTGTATTTTAGGCTTAGACTCTGTTTTACTGTTCTTTTGAATAATATTAAATTTTATTAGTATGACCTATATTTTGTACTACATTACCTCGAAATCTAAACAACAAATTATCTACTATATTCTATTAATCTTTTGAATGAACTCAAGTGCTTCTTAGAAATACTAAATTTTCTCTTCATACCTCTGTGAGATAACTTCTAATTCAGCATTCATTGCAATTTTAAGCTTCACTATGTTTTAATCTAGCTGTGCTTCGCTTAGTCCTTAAAGCTCGCGGGGTAGTTTATAATTCGAACTATTAACATTATTAGCATCAGTTTAAGCATTGGTTTAAGTCTAGGGGGGTTACTAAGAGATTGCTTGATTTACCTATTATTGATCTTAAGAATACAATAAATATTAAGAATTAGTATATAGTAATATAAATTAAAATGAGTAAAAAATTTATATAAAAAAATATAAAGATTGTCGATTAAGTTTAATAAAACAAAAATAGACAGAATTTGAAAAAGCAAACAAATAAAAAAGTAATAATTATTATATAATTTTGGCTCTTTATTTAATTGATTTCATTTACAAATAAATTAAATAGATAAAATGATTTCTACTTGATCTTCCTTTGACGTCTATACACTTAGATTGCTTAATATTAATTATAATTTTATCAAGATGTTTTGTGAAAATTTAGATAATGCCTTATTTTATATATGATAACGAATAGGTAGATTAAATATTAAATAAATTAAAATAATAATAATAATAATAATAATGATAATAATATAAGTTTACTAAATTATTAAGACTTAACTGCATATTTTAGCATTATGTCGATGGATTTTCTTTATAAAATTATCACCTAATCATAATATTGATTAAATATTTTAAAATAATTATTTAATTAATTCAATACAACAATTTATTGAATTAATTGTATTTAATTGTTAATAGCTCTATGTTTATTAATTATTGGGATTTATCAAGTTAGACTGAATAGTTATGTATGAATTTGAGACAAAATCTTTTTACAAATCTGAGATGTTAAATAAAGAAAAAATAATTATGGATTTGTTTTAAGATTAAGTATTAAGGATTAAATATTATTACTAATTTAATATAGTAAATGTATAAATGATTATGAAAAATAATAATAAATGAAATTAATCAAGAATATCATTTATTAATTTATTACTTTAAGTTAAGATATTTGTTTTAAGTAGAGAAATAAAATTACATTTTAAATCGATAATAGACAATTAAATTAATAAATGTAATTAAAATTCTTTTTTTTTGATTTTTTTCTTTAAATTATTTATATTTTAAGAATAAGCAACAACAAAATTTTTAAATTAAAAAAAATAAAATATTAAAGCAATATGATTGAAGATTTTATTTTCAAAAATTATACTAAAAATTTAAAAATAGTGAATTTAAAATTCAGCGAGATGCAAGCACTGTTTCTTAAATATATCAGTAGATGTAAAAATTTACCAAATCTCATTTTGCTATTTTGTTGATTATAATTTCCAATGATTTCTTTTAAATTTATTTAATTAATTTCTAAAAGTCTAAATATAAAAATTAATAAATTATATTATCTAAAGAAATTTAATAATCTTTGACTAGAATCAAATCATTGAAGCGAACATCATAAATACTGATAGAACTCGAAAATATAGAGAGTATTTATATAATTTTCTTCAAAAATAACTCTAAAAATTATAATAAAAATAAATAAAAACTCCAATCTTTAAAGAATTTATAAGTAAGTTAACTGCACTTGAAGATCCATTGGAAGTACTAATACATACTCTGGGATTAATATATTATAAATTTTTTATTTTTTAATTAATATTTGATACAATAAATATGGATTACTGGAGCATGAGGGTTTCAAAGTTGGTGAGTTACCTGGACCCCAGCATCCAATAGTGTAAGGGTAGAACATTGTTAATTGATAAGCGTAGAAATTTCTGCTAGTGAATCTTCCATTACAGATGTCTACTTCACATGGTTGCCACAAATCACTAAAAACCATTTAGGATTAAAGTACTCATTAAAAACGAAAGAATAATCTAAAACTTCTCTCAAATAGATAATAATCGTTTAAACATTTACCATTTTATCAAAAGTAATGGGTTTTTAAAAGTACCATCTATTTTGTAAGGGTTGTAAATAGGTCTGCCATCTTTGGCTACTCCAATTGGTTTAATTCCATAGTCTGTGTTATCGGTGTAACCTTTCACGAAGGCAGTCGGGTCTGATTAGCAGTTAGGAGCATTCTCATCTTTGCAGGCCTCAACTCTTCTCTTAAGAGAATCATTTTAAAAATTAATTTGCTAACTAATCTTTTAGTTCATTTTAGCTATAGACTGATGTTAATAAACTAAGATTAAAAGAGCAGCACTTCCAGTAGACCAGATACAAGGGGAATACATATGATATCTGTAAACATTGTAGGATTCAGAAGTACCCATACATACATCATTGTCCAAGTATTTCAAACTTGACTGACCATTCCATGACTTTGGATAAAATCCGTCAATCATTAAATTATTTACAGAGATTAATATAAACCTAATAATCCCCATTTGCTCTTATTATCAAAATCGTGTATATGATTTTTAATTCATATAGAAAAGTTTAAATATACCATTTATATTATTGTAGGAATACATTCGAATTGGAAAAATGAATAAAAATTAAAATTAATTAATTACTAATTACCTTCAGTTATGTTTTTGGAAAATGTCTCCAAACCCTAACAATATTATACTCTCTGAAAATCGTATTAAAAATGAGACGGTTGTTGTTATTTAATTAATTATTTTTACCTCATCTCCCAAGCGAGAATAACCCCTAATACTATTTTTGTGAGTTAGCTCGAAATCAAAATATCTTGCTTTCTGGGATGATATAACAATATTGCCAATAGTAAAGTCCAGCTTAAATTGCAGGATCTACCGCAGTGTCCATTTATTTTTGAATTTTGAGTCACTTTGGATTTCATAACTGCCATGATTTTAATATTTAATTAATTTAATTTTAATTCATTTTCACAAATCGAATGAATTTCTACAATATTAAGTAAATATTCCAGGAACTAGTGCCTGAGAATATGAAGACACCATTAAGTGCAATACCAGCAACATTATCAGATGAGGGCAGTTTAGTGATTGTAAGGTCACTTGCAGATTCAAGGTCGTCCCATGGTTCAACTGTTGTTGTCTTATAAATAATTTTCTCAGAGTAATCATAATTTATAATTTAGAAAATTTAGTGAATTAATAATTTAGTTTAAGTTAAACAGAATACGAACTATAAAAGTGAAAAATGGAAATTTCTAAAAAAACATCTTATCTTCTTCGTCATCACCATCGTCTTAATCTTCAAGCATTTTCACAGTTTCTTGTTCCACTCCTTGTGTGTCCCTGCGAAGGACCTGTCTTTTGGTACCTGTGGTCTTACTAGGTGGGACCACTAATAAATAAAAATTTAAGATATTCTTTTTTGTAACTTAGAATTTAAAGGAGTGCTGTACCTCCTCCTGCGTCTGATCTATAAGAATACTTGATAATAATATAACTTTTTGATTTAATTATTTGATTTCCTATTATAAATCATAAATGCATGTATGGGTCTAAATTGATACTATCTAAAGCACTATCGTAACAAAATTAAACCATATTTTTGAAGTGATTTATAAAGTAACACATTAAATCATTTTGAAGTAATTTATAAAGTAACACATTAAATCGTCTACCAATTTCTAGGTAGAATAATAAAACCACAATTTTAATTAAAAATGCTAATTTCTAGGTTGTCAATTTTGAATAGAAATAACCACTGACAGTATTAAAGCCAGATGCAGCTTGCATACTTAACGGATAAAATAAAGCAAAATAACTTTTTTAAAATGAGCTATTCTCAAGGTTTATTTGTTAAAATCCACAGTCCAGCTGTATTTCACGATGTCATTAAACTCAGCTGTGCCTACTGGTCTTTGGTCACCATCAGCGTAAGCATTCAAAACCCCAAAACCCCTTAATGAGGTTTATAAGTACTTGATTTGTAGGGTATAGTTGGGGTCTTATTGGGGTTCGTAGAGAAATTAGGTCAAATTGCAAAATGAGAAATTGAAATTAGCGAAATTTAGGGTCTATTTATGATGAAAAATATTTAGATTTACTATTACAGCTTAGGTATGGTACGAGTATTAATATAGACTTAGTCAAACCAGTCCTGAATTATGCAGCTATAGCAAAGCTACTTCACAAGAGTGCATCAACTGTTAGGTATCACTGGTTGCTCGCTGTTAATCATTTTAATTCTGACTCTTGAAAGCATCTTGCAAGAAAATAAAAGTTCTCTCAAGCTCATATTGACTATCTCTGCGACTCGAAGACTTTGAAGTATTGGGCACACTTTCCATTAGACTAGCGAGCTGTGATGTTTCATCGCAGGTTTCCTGACATGCGTATCTCTCCATAGACTATAGCCAATATTTATAGAAGAAATGGTATTACTTTCAAGACTGTCAACAGAGTGAAGAGAGTGATTGATTTTACAGTGCCATTTTATAGTAATAATTTAAACTATATATATGATTAAATGCAGAGAGCTATTACTAATAACATCAAGTTCATACACGCTGATGAAGCAGTGTTTACATTCAACACCTTTATTAATAAGTCTTGGTATAAGAAGTATGATAATATAGAAGTCTATGATTAAAAAGTGAAGGTAGTCACCCATGCAATTTTAGCTGGTATAAGTGAAGATTCAGGCTTAGAGAGTTATGTTATTCACCCTCGCTCTATTAAGCGAGAGTAGTATATAGAGTTCCTACATAAGCTCAGAGAGAAGTATAGTAACCAAGAGATCATCCTGTTTGTTGATAACCTCTCAGTTCATAAGACTAAGGAGTCTAAGAAAGCTTATGAAGAGCTAAACATAACTCCTGTATACAACGTTCCTTATAGCCCTTAATTTAATGGAATTGAATTCTACTGGAGTTAAATCAAGACTCACTACAAGAAGCTGCTGCTGTATCATCTTATGCATGACTTGCCCATCGATACAGCAGACTTGATTCAAAGCAGCTGTAAGAGAGTGAGCCTAGATAATACAACAATTTGTGCGAGATAGGGAATAATGAATATTTATAAATAAGTTTGAGATTTAAACGAATGAATATATTCACATATTGAATTGGCCCATAAAAAGGTTTGGCTTCCCTTTCTTCTCTTCTTCTTAAGGTTTGCTTGGGCCCATGTTTCTTCTCTTTGTGCCAGCTCCTGCATCTATGTTCATTTCCATCTGGCTTTTAAAAATCCTTATAAAGTCTCTTGCTCACTTCATGAATAGTCTATGACTTTCTCTCTCTGTGAACCTTTGCATGTTCTTTCATTAGGAATATACCAGTTCCAGGTTTCCCTACAAAGTTATGTATCAAAGCTTACTAGAGAGGAATGGATGCTTCTTATCTGCAAGCCAGGTCTCGCTTATTAGTATGCCATGCTTCTTTTAATCTTCAGGAGAAATAGGGTAGCGTTTTGTGAGTTTCTTTAATGATTTCTCTGAGATAAATCTCTATTAAAGTGCCAAGAACACCAAAGAAGAAGCTCCTTTCTGGAAGCTTGTTAGAGAGTTGTTTTTGGTAAGAAGATAAACTACCAACTCTTCATCTTTCATCGCATCCTCGTAAAGATTGGTGACTGAAATCTCTGGGTAGTTTGGTATATCTATAAACTTTATTACATTGTTTTTAAAGGTTTTCTTCTCATCAAAGAGTATAGCTTTTAAGAATGAAATTTTGG
Source organism: Oxytricha trifallax (assembly GCA_000711775.1). Lineage (NCBI taxonomy): Eukaryota > Ciliophora > Spirotrichea > Sporadotrichida > Oxytrichidae > Oxytricha > Oxytricha trifallax. The sequence continues at coordinate 151,155 of ARYC01000179.1, read as the reverse complement.
TCCCTTCCATCGTTGGAAAGAATAATCCCACTATAGTATATGATTAAGTGTATATCACATGCTTACCATGTAAAGTTAGGTATCGATAGAGATCTTCTTTACTTCTGAATCTTGAGATCATTTCTTGAGCCTCGACTCTTTTCATTTGATCATTGAGTGATTCCATCTTTGTTCCTCTTCCTATTAATGAATTTCAAATTATAATTTATAGACTTCTGGATCCTATTGTTTAAAAACTTACTATTAAATATGGGCATCTTATAGGAGGTCAACACTGCAAAGATACGTGGAGAAAGTTTGCAGAAGCTGTAACAAACTGCAGAGATTGAGCTCCATTTTTATCAATTTAGTTCCATTAAATTAGTACTAAATTTGTTTAAATTTAATTAGTACTGGTACTAAATTCGTTTAATTTTAATTGGTACCAATTTAATAGTACCAAAACTTAATTAGTACCTAGTTTTAAACTAATGAGGTTTTAATGGAAAAGCTCCAAAATGGTTCAAAACCTAATTGGTACCAGTACCAACCCGATTTAAAACTTGGTTGGTACCAAAATCGAAATTATTAAGTATGAAATTAGAAAAAATATATTTATAAACTTAGCATAAATATGAAGTCTTAGAGCTTAGATCAAACCCTCATTAATGCTGTTGCAACTCCTATATAGTCCAGATATAGCTATAGAGGTTTTGAGAGCTTTATAATAGAAATTTAAATTTGAATTTAAACATGGCGGCTAACTTAAATCGTAAGACAGTTTCTCTTGGAACAGGTTAATCATTGCTCAACTTTAGTTCCTCCAAGAAACCAGAAGTAATTTATATTGAAAAGGAGGTAGAGCTAAGAGCTCTTGAGTTTGAAGCAGAGGTCTTCATAATTAAAGTTAAAGATAAGAAGGGTAGAGCAGAGATGGGAGTTTAAACATAAATTGAATTGGTTGAGGGAGATAAGGAACAGCAACCAATAGAAAAAATAAAAAAATTTTAATGTGAAGACTGCTAAAATTTCTTCTCAACTGAGTCTAGCTTGAAGAGACACATCAATGAGGTACACTCTGGTAGAGCTAAGATCTACTTCAAGCATGATAAAGTAAATGGTAGATATTAATGCACTACCTGCATGAAGTCTTATACTCACTCAGCCAAAGTAAAGAGACTAATGCAAAAGCATCATTTAAGCGAATTCCTGATTAAAGATGAGGAAACTTAAAAGCTTGTACCTGCTAAAAGAAAAAATAACTCTCTTGAGTCACAAAAAGAACAGTAGGAGAGACTTAAGAGATAGAAGCGGTTGGAGTCAATGAACTAACCAGCAAATGGTATGTATATAGCATGCTTATAAGAGAGAGCAATGTATGTACCTGCATTAAATGCAGTTGACATAAGCAGCTGTATTGAAAACTATTTGAATATTGACGTACCTAACAAGGTAAAACTTATAGTTGTTGATGAATTCGCTTACAAGGTTTATCCATTCAAGTATCTTATTAGGAACGAGCAATATTAAAATGAGTTTGCAAATGAATACATAGTACTGAGAGAGGCTTTGAAAAGATAATGCAAGAACTTAGCTAAGCTTGACGGAGTTATACTTGGTCATGGTTTTATTGCTTTGAGACTCAAGAAGTTTGAAATGACTCTAAGAGAGTATCTCTACCATAATAGATATCCTGATGATTTGAATGAGATACTCACAGATATGACTAAGGGTGTGAAAGAGCTCCATGATCTAGGGTATGTTCATAGAGATTTGAAGCCAGAAAATGTAATGCTAAATCTCTGCCTTTAGAAGTAGTAGTCATAGATTTCAACAGAGCAATAAGACAAGAGATAGTGACTTTAGCTAATGTTTTAGGCACTCCAGGATACTTCCCTATCAGAGAGAAATGGACAAATGGCTCTGTATAATGGGATGTTTGGGCGGTAGCTGCAATTATCTTAGAGTGAGATATGGAAAGTATGTCATACTTTGGAACAAAACATGAGAAATAATCAATAAGTTTGGCTGCTAAACATATTAAGCAAGATCAAAAGTGCAATGAAATTAAGGAGATAGTTGAGATGGTCATCGTAAAAGCTCCAGCATATCCACGATAACCATTGGATGATATACATGAGCCACTCCAGAGAGCTAGATTCAAGAAGTACCAAAAAGATAAGCAGATAAAATTTGTTTGAATTAAGTACACTAATAATCATTAAATATTCATTAAATTCACAAAAAACCTGCGTTTTCTCTACTAACCCCAATAAGACCCCAACTATACCCTACAAATCAAAGCACTTATAAACCTCACTAAGGGGTTTTGGGGTTTTGGATTGTAGCAATCAAACATAATTATAAACATGTAATAAGTATCTTAATCCTAATTAAGAAATATTCATTAAATCAACCTATTTTTTTATAAAAATCGAAATGCTGACTATTTAAACTAAATAGAATTTTTTTCATTCTTTTCGTAATGTTATACTGAACAAATAATTTATTTTAATATAAAATTGTGTAAAATGATTGGGCATGCTATTTGTGGTGACTGAAATAACTGTTGTCCCCACATTCTTGTAACAAATAACCTTTAGATAACGAGCCCAAGAACAAATTTTCCCAGAACTCTGAATTGTTCCATCTGGGCACACCCCGCCCGTGCCAATGTCACATGATACTAATTATAGCAAAAGGCTATAATTCTTTGAATTGAATAAAAATGAGTTATAAAAAGGTTTTAGTTTTCGTAATAGTATTTTTCGCCATTAACTAAAGGTTCGTCATTTGGCCCAGCTGTTGTATCAAAGATTTTTATAAAGGAATTGCACTCTGCTAATGAATCTCTGTAATATTTTTAATTAAGACTTTTAAATAATATTCTTATAAATATATATATAATTAAATATTAAGCATTTGAGGTTGCGAAGAGTAACGTAGCTACAAGCGATGTAGCGAGGCGCATCTTATTTAGATTATTGATTTTTTTCGACATTATTTAAATAAATATCACTCTTTAATTTATTATCTAATGCTGTTACTGAGATTTATTAACTTTATATTTTAAGGAATTAATTATATTAGTTAAATGAAAATATATATGAAATTTTTACAGACTTATTTGGATAAAAGATTTTACTAATTTATCGAATATGAATATTTACAATTACTAAAATTGAATTTGGCTTTGGAAATTTTTGTATCATATAACTTAAATATAAATATAGCAATTTTAAACATTAAAATTTAAATTGAGGATAATTAATTTTTTTATATTTTAATTTAAAATCAATCATCTCCATCTAATATTTATGATCCTAATTTAACTTGAGTTTAATTATATAGATGAAATAAAAAATATTCTCCAAAATGTTATTAATTATAAATCATCATTAATTATTCACAGAAAAACACACGCTAAACTTTTTTATTATTTCTTACAAATTTTCATTTAAAATATACTAATAATATCAAAATTTTTAATTATGATTCAATTAATGAGACATTATTGTAAAACAATTACAATAATTAAATATATTAAAAATATTTTGATTTTTCCAATAAAAAAAATAAATAAAATGATTTCTAAAATCACTAAAATTTTGAATTATTATTACTTTTCTAATTAACCTACACATTATATCTTGGAGTATAAAAATTTATAAATACAATATATTTTATGCACTTTAAAAGCGATTTGATAATAGAATAAGTTGATAGATTAACATTAATTTATTAAATAAACCCCTCTTACTCTTAAAATAATCTAGACTATATATTCGTCACTACAATAAGTAATTAAATAGTTAGGGAGTTAGTTGAAAGTCGAGCGATTTTAACTTATTTGATTATTTATAAGCTGAGTTATAACTTAATTTCTACTATTTAATTCCAAATCATCTGACTTAAAATAAAATTAAAAAAAAAATGTTGTATTCTAATTAAATTTTACTTTTAAAAACCTTTTTTGGACTCAAACTAGGCAATAAATATAAGAGTATCCTCAGTAAAATGTTGCAAATACTCCTAAAACTACAGCTATTAATATATTAGCACTAATTTGTTGAATTGCGCTGCTACCGAGTTTTTGAATAAAAACCCCAAAACCCTTTCAGTAGTTTGATTGAGTTCTTGATTGATAAAGTAGACTGTTAGTGCATACTTTATTAGGGTTTTAGTAGGGTTTATGAAGGGGTTTATTGTTTAAGTGTATTGTATATTAGTGTGTATTAGAAGTGCTTTATTTTTACTATTCACTCAAACAATACTTTTGCATCATGAGGTAACTTTCTAAACTTTATTTCTCCTAACCAGCTTACAATTTAGTCTATTGTATGCTTCGCTCTATGGTTAGGCTTAATTATTATCTACTCAGCCATATCTTTCATTTTACCTTTTATCTTATTCTAGTTTAAATATTGCTGTATTCTCTGCTTTGAATCTTTCTCTCTCTTACAGCTATAGTAATCATTTCTTTGCATATCGCATTCAGCAATAATTGCTGCTAGAGCCCATACATCCCACTTAATATCACCATCTCTCCAGTCCTCCCTTTCTGGAAAGTATCCAGGAGTACCATAAACGTTGCCAAGTCCTGAAGCTTCAACTCTTTATGATCTATTGAAATCAATTATTACTACTCTGAGAGTGAAAAATTAAGCATAATATTCTCTGGCTTCAAGTCTCTATGGACATACCCTAAAGTGTGCAGCTCTTCAATGATTTTGCAAACATTTTTAAGAATAAGGGGTAGCTACTTTGGAATCCTTTAATCTTATATGTAGTCTCTTAAAGTCATTTAATAAAGAGGTAGGCGAAAAGCAACATGATCTTGAACAAGTTGAATTGTAATCGAGCTTAATTATAAATCTGCACTGTCTATCCCTTGCTTTAGTAAGAGCTTAGTACTCATTGACAAATTCCATTGGATACTTTTCATCGCATTTAAAGTAGTTTAATGGACAAATCTTGTATGCGAACTGCTTATCAGCTATGACCTTTTTCTCAAACTTGTCCTCAAGTATAAGATAACTTTCCTTACATTCTTTAAGGTCAATTACATTTAAAATTGGAAGCTTTAGTGCTTGTATCTTCAGAGTGATTTTCACTATCTCAGAAGCTGGAAGGTTTCTCACTGCTTTAATAAGCTTATTTTCTTTCTTAACTCTTTGTTCCAACGATTCTAAAGGAGTCTCTTGGCTTTCTTTTTTGAAGGAAGACCTCACCAGTCTCAGGATCTATGACTTCAAACTTCTTGCCATGATGGTTTTATAGGTGAACTTTTAAATCCCTTGAATGTTTATATTGCTTATTGCAATAAGGGCAAAAATATTTTCCATCTCTCTTATCATGCTTAAGATAGAGCTTTGGCTTGTTAGAATGCTTCTCTGAGATATGACGCTTAAGAGCAAATTTATAAGTGAAGTTCTTCTCACAATCTTCACATAAATGTAATGCTTTAATTTCTTTTTTCTCTTCCTCCTCTTCAACCATTTTTATTGGAACTTCACATTGAATTTCTTAGCTCTGCATTTCTATTTTACAACTGAATTGTTATTCAAAGTCTGAGACCTAAGGTTAGAGAACTTCAGGTTCATACTAGGCAGAGGCATCGCAAGTCTCAATTTTCTTTTAATTCATGAAAGAAAGTTTTGCTAGCTAATACCAAGCAATGCCGCTTTTCTTAGTAAGTTGCCGCTCATTTTATAAATACTATTAATAATTATATAGGCTGTTTAAATTCTACCTTTATACACAAGCAAGAGCATATCCTCATAGATTTAGAGAGGTTTATTGGGAACAGAGTGTGAGACATTAGTTTTAATACTCCTAAATTTGTTTTGTGAAGTTAAGTAATGCTCCTAAATATGTTCTTGTAAATTAAGGAGGGAAGGTTTTAAAATTTAATTTATTTTAATGCACCACCTAATACGGTTTTGAACTTTAATTTAACCTCCTAATTAAGTTTTAAATAAATTAGGAGCATCATCTAATTAAATTAATTATTATTAGGAGCAATTTAATGGAGAAAGTCTGATAAAAATGAAAGTCAAACTCTGAAACTTGGAGAAAGTTCCTCCATCTTTATCTATTTATCTGATTCAGTTTGACCTCCAAGTGTATCTCCCTATTTAGAATATTCATAATTTTAAATTTCATAAACATTTATATAAACTGGAAGCAAGATGGAATCTATGAATGAAGCAATGAAGATAATTATATCTCAAAAATTAATTGGGAAAATTTCTAAGTAAAGAATATCTTTAAAGATACTTGGTATAGCAAGGTAAGTCATTACTTATAACTAACTTATTGTTGGATTGTTCTTACCAACACAGGAGGGGACTAAAATCTCATTCTTAAAAGCCTTACTAAGTGAAGAGAAAAAAGCTTTTAAGTCTATTGAAATCTGTATGATCGAGATACCTAACTACCCTGAAATCTCTGTAACAAATCTTTATGGCGATGCTATGAGTGATCCGGACGTAGCTCTCTACCTTCCATCAAAGCTATAGCTCTCTAATAAGTTTCCAGAGAGAAACTTCTTCTTTGGCGTCCTTGGAACTCTGAAACCTGTGTACTTAAATGAAGTAATTTAAGAATCTCACAAAAAACGCTATGGCATCTCTCCTGAAGAAAAAGAGAAGCAGGGTATTAAAATAAGTGACACCTGGCTCTAGGAACTGCAGAAGCATCCATTCATCTCAAATAAGCTTACCCTTCTAATTTTATAGAAAAACCTGGAACTCCTATATACTTGATGAAAGAGCGCAGCAAATTAAACAGAGAGAGAAAGTCTCAAGTAAAGCATGAATTGAGTAAGAGACTCTTCAAAGATTTCTAAAAGCCAGACGAGATGAACATAGATGCAGGGGCTGGCACTAAGAGAAGAAACATGGGCCCAAGCAAGCCTTAAGAGGAAGAAAAGAAAGAGAAGCCAAATCTCTTTACGGGCAAATTTAATATGTGAACTTATTCATTCGTTTAAATCTAATACTTATTTATAAACACAAAATCTCCCTTCTCTCGCTCACACTTTAGCTTTCTCAACACAGACTCTTTTAGCAGCACTCTTAAGAAAATCGACTGTATCTATCTTTAAATCATGCATCAGATGATAAAGCAGCAATTTCTTGTAGTGGCCTTTCAATAACCTCCAATATAATTCAATTCCATTGAACTAAGGGCTGTAAGGAACATTAAATAAGGGGTTATATTTAGCCTTTCATATTCCTTCCTTGAGTTTAGTTTTATGAACTGACAAGTTATCTACAAACAGAATAATCTCTTAGTCGGCATACTTATCTCTGAGTTATTGCAAGAACTTTATGTATTATTCGGTTTTTTTAGAACGAGGGTGAATAACATAAGTCGCGAGGCCACTATCTTCACTTATTCCACCAAGAATAGCATGAGTTTACACCTTAAACCTTTAGTCATAAACTTCTATATTACTATGCCTCTTGTACCAAGACCTTGATAAAAATGTATTGAATGTAAATACTGCCTCATCAGCGTGTATGAACTTTATATTATGCTCTTAAGACCTCTGCATTTAATCGAATATATAATTTAAATTAGTCTTATAAAATGGAACATTAAAGTCAATCACTCTCTTAATGCGATTGACTGTCTTGTAAGATATTCCGTTCTTTTTTTATATGTTAGCTATCGATTAAGCAGATATGTGAAGCTCAGGAAATTGGCGATGAAACATCACAGCCCTCTAGGCTAGAGAGAAATGAGCCCAGTATTTAAGAGTCTTATCATTAATAAGATATTCAATATGATGCTGCTAAAATTTTAAGGGTCTCTTAGGCTTAGATTTTTAGATGCTATCTCTTTAAATTCAATGCTAATAGACAGTGAGACCTCACAGTTGCTGGAGATTTATGGAGTAGCCTTGCTATAGACGTATAATTCAGAACAGGATTGAGTTATTCGCTATACATCCATATCTCAACTTAAACAATAAATTTATATACTTACTGTCATAAACTGACCCCAAACCTCTCATCTACTCACTTAAAATACTAATATTTAAACATTAAACCCTACTAAAACCCTAATAAAGTATGCACTAATAGTCTACTTTTATCAATCAAACTACTGAAAGTGTTTAGGGGTTTTGAATGCATATTCTTGGATTAGTTGAGCATGATACTATACGACTGTTTATTTAGAAATCCTTTATTAATTTTAAGGAAAATTCTTTTATCCAAATCGCTTATAATGCTATAAAACTAATTTACTGTTTGCAGCGTAGCCAGGACCCCAACACCCAATTGTGTAGGGTAAAAACATAGTCAATTAATAAGCGTAGTAATTTCTCATCACATATCTCCCGTTGCAAATATCCACCTCGCAGGGCTACCACAAATCAATAAATAAAATCAACGAATCATCAATTCATTCTATATTCTTATTTATTATAATAAACTTGATAAAAATAATTTAGAACTTCCGTCCTATTTGTAGGGTCCATAAATTGGTCTTCCATCTCTCGCTATACCGATAGGCCTGATTCCATATTACTCCATCGGTGTATATTTGAATACGTAGTCAGTTGGATTTGAAGAACAATTCGCTGCATATTCATCGAGGCATGGTAGTATCTTTTGTGCAAGTGGACTATATATTTATAAATTGAATTGTTAATTAAAATTAATCCAATTAAAATAGTACTATGATTTATTGGTAAATTTATTAATACTCAAAGTCATGAAGAATATTTAAACTAAAATTTATAAAGACTCCCAGGGTAGATGCAAGGTGAATGCATATGATATCTGTACACATTATATTGCTTTGAAGTGCCCATACAGACGTCATTTTGGTGATATTGTAAAGTAAGTTAGCCAGTCCAGTTCTTGGGGAAGAATCCATCAATATATAAATTACTAAATATTCGATCTATAATATTTGGAGAAAAAATTTGATTAGGATAATCTATTTTAAATTATATAGAATTGTATCATAAAAATTAAAATTATTAATAAAAATGGAGAATTTAATTGAGTTTAATGAATTCCTATAAAGATTATATCTCATTGCGTATAATGTATTTTAACAAAGTCATCTATCATAAAGTTCAGTACTTTTTATATTAACGTTTAGATTATTAAATTACAATAATTGATAAGATTATATAAATCATAAAATCAATTAATTTCAAAATTTAAATAAGTTTTTGCAGTAGTATAGCTATAAGAATTAATTACTAATTTTAAATATAAATATTGTAGTAGTGAGTTCCCTTGAATAGAAATACTCCGTTGACTGCAATTCCAGCAACCATATCAGAATTTGGCAACTTCACTACTGACCCTAGTACACTAGTGTCATCGTCCCATGGAGAAACTTCTCTCTCAATTCCATCGACTTTACGTATTTGAAATTAAAACATATTTTAAGTAGATTTTCCTTAAAATTATCTTAATTATACTCAATAAATAAGTATTAGTTTTTCTGTATAACGAGAATTTTCATCTATAAGTTATTAATATCAAAATAGGTAGTTCCTAAATTTTAATAGCTAATAATTAATAATAAAAAGATTCCCTATCAAATATTAGACAGAGGACTTATATATCCCTTAGTGCTCAAATTAATCAAGTGTTTTTATAATCATTTATGAATAATCTATTAATTAGCCTAGTTATTAAATATAATAAATGAGCGTAAAATATTAAATTTCTAAACAATATTATAAGTGATTTATGTAACTTAACTTTTATATTATGAAGATACTAAAAATCTAAAAAATCAACGCTTATTTTTATATCTTGGTTTTGGGATACCCTTAAAAATGAATCTACATAATTATTTATTATTTAATCTCTTTATTAGGTGGTTTTAAAATATAGAGCCCTCCTTTAAATTTTCACTTATTTAATTATTAAACTGTGATTAGATTAATTTACGAAATTGATCTTAAATAAGAATTATAGTTTTTCGGTTAACCCTATTTTTTATATAATAATGAGATTTCTTTCTCCAAATACTGTTTGAATTAGATTTATGAATATTTAATAATAAATTAATTTTTATCCAACTATTTTATCTATGAGTAGATGATCAAGACTATCTTCTGTACAAAGCAAAAAATTACTTTAAATATTTAATAATAAAAGTACGATTAATTTTAATAATAAAAAACTAACCTATTAAAATAATAATTAAAGCATATTGTCAAGCGCTCTTTAAAATTATAGATCTCTATAATTATTTTAAATGATATTTTATAAACAAACTATAAATGATTCTTTAAGAATTAAGGATAGTATGATTGAAATTATTGACATTGAATGTTCCTTCAGCCGAGCTCATCAATAGCGGATACAGTTTATATATATTAAAAAATTTTGTTTTATAAATTTAACATGATTTATAAAATTTATATAATAATGCAATTAAAATCAAGAAAAAATTAAAATACATGTTGAAGTCTACAGTCCATTATTGTTAAAACTCATTTTACTTTGAATATATAAAATAAAATATTATATTAGATGATAAAATGATGATAATTTTTTTTAAAGTGAAAAAAATTTAGTCGTATATAAATTAATTTTCCTAATTAATAGAAATAATTTTAAATTCTATTATAATTTTTTTATAAGTTTTAAATAGAAACTTTTAAAGTCCAAATTATAATATTATACTTCTTTATTTTGGTATTATAGGCATTAAGATTCAAGTAAATTTATAATTAATTATTATTCTTTAAGAATTCTAAAATTATAGTTTTAAAACAAAATAATATATTTCAATTAACATTTCAGCAATAATATTTAATGATTTCATTGAAATTTGTGCTAATAAATTATATTTAAAGTACTCGAGATTATAAGGCTATATTTAACCAAGCTAATAAAGTATGATAAAGCGAGTATATTAGTTAATAGGAGGGTTTGAATAAATTTTGGTAACAAAATTCAATGTTTTACTGATTCATGCCAATTGGTTTGCTCTTCGAGTTGAGTTTGCTATAAAATAAAAAAAATTTGTGGTAACATCAGTGATATTCCCTTAAAATAATCAATCAGTTTTTTTACTAGGAGCAATAAGTAAGCTTCAATTATAACTTATCTTACATATTATTAATTATAAGTTCCACGCTAGAATTATCATAGGGATGTACTTCTTTTTCAAATTATGACAAACTTTTCATATTAATGTAAAAAGTTTTCTTGATAAATTTTATTTGATATTTCAGTTCAATTCCTTATTATTCTTTATTTTATACAAGATATGATCATTTTTGCCATTTAAAAATTAGTGAAATGGTAAAAAGAAATAATATAAATTAAGTACTTTATAATTAGAAATCTGCACTTCCGGCAGGGTAGCTATCTCCACCTCCCAATCCAAACCTCTTATCTAATTATTTATGCTTTTGAATTTGAATAAATCCGAATCTTATAAAAAATAAATAACTGTATTGGGTATATTTAACAGAAATTTTATTTAAATTCAATAAATTAAGTTATAAATAAATTAGCTATTCTTATATATAAAAAAAAGATAGCTCAATATTTGTATTTTAATGATTATTTTATTTCCTAAATTAATAGTTAAATCCAACAAGATAAATTTTATGAGACATAAAAGGATATGAATAAATTAAATTAAATGTTATCAGATTTGAAAAATTCATTTTGTTCCATTTTTGTTTTTTTGTGAAATGACATAGATTTATTAAAGGAATTTATTCAATATAAAATTATAACTGAATAAGAAAATTTATTCTAGATTTCTTATTCTTTTTCAAATAAAAATTCAATTATATAAATGATTTCTTATTATTATGTTGAATTAATAACGACTTTGTATTTTAAAAAAAAAGAAAGTAAACGCCTACATTTCAATTAAATAGTTGTAACTCCTTATTTAGTTACACTTTTCTAGGATTTAATAATTAATCTTTTAGCATTTTTAAGAGATTTTCATGATATAAATATGATGAATCTTTTCTCTATTAAAATTATATTTAAAACAATAAGAAAGATTGAATATTAAGATTAGCATACTATTTCATATATTCTCTACAATTCAATATTTCTATTATTCATTCAGTTATTTTTTTGTGTTCATAATCTTAATTTTAAAATACAAAAATAATTTTAGAGATAACTTTTCCAAAGCTTTAAAATTAATTATAATTTTAATGAATAAATAAATTCTCTTTTGCTTGATAAATACATTTATTTTTACTGTCAAAACAATAAAATTCATACTTCAAATATAAATCTTGTCAAAAATAACTTCTGCAAATTTTATTTAAAAATTGCTCATTTTAATGTATTAAATATTCCTTTATTATTATTTAGAACTTTAAAAATATATATCATTTTGCATATTAAAATAAATGAAATTTCTAAGATTTGTTTTTTTATTCAAGTTAAAATTATTTAATTACTAAATTAAATACATAAATCCACTATAAAAATCATGAAAATATATTAGGTTTTAAATGCGTTGTAACAATGTGAAAATAGTATTAATTCTTTTTATATATTAAAATTAAATGTGTGGGCATGCTATTCGTTGTGACATGTATTCTGGTGTGAGCGTTAGGTTCCTTATCGCATTTTAGTTTCAAATATCTAACCCATTAACAAATCTTTCCTGCTGTCTGTATAGTGCCGTCTGGGCAGACTCCTCCTAAACCAACATCACATTCAAACTAAAAAGATTAATCTTGATGTTTAATATTGAATTAATTTTATAAACGCAATATATTTAGATAGAATTGGGATTATTTATAGAGAGATAGAGTTAAATTATTTTTAATTTGTTAAATTAAGTATGTGACAAAACACATCTATGATGGCAGCAAATATATAATTTTACTTTTTATGGTGCAAAATAGAAACAATGAGTATAGTAAATAGTTAAAAATAATACTTAATTGACATAAGCAAAAACATTAATTTGAGGAATTATATTTAATTCTAAACAATATTGACCCTAATTTTAATGATAAACTGTAAAATTGAGGATTTTCTTTTATATTGAGGAGTCTCTTGCTTAATTAAAGATTTAGTCAGATATTTACTCTCTATCTATACTATTATTTACTGCTTTCATTTATAAATTATATAAATTGGATAAATTTATTCTTAAAAGTGAGAATTCAAAATAGACTAGTTTGAATGGAAGCTGCTGCAAGATTTAGAATAAAATATTCAATTTACAATTGATTTATATCTCATTCTCAAGCATTATGATAATTTAAAAATGCGTTATATTTTAGCATCAAATAGTCAATCTATCAAAATGTTTTTGGGGTTTAAATTGAACTAACTAATACTTCTATCCATTCCATAGAGGCTCATCATTAAATTTTAATATAGTAATTTATATAAAAAAAAACATTTAAAACATTATAATATCAATAAAACTTATGAAAAAAATGTATACTACTAATTCAGTTGTACTGAGTCTTAATCTTTTAATTAAACTAATTAAGGTAAAATATCTTATAAATAATCAATTTAAATATAAATTTCTATATGAAATTAAACATTAATTTAAAGCATAGATCATTTGGACCCTCAGTTGCATTGAAATGATTAAGGATATTCCTGCAATCGAATAGTGAATCTGTGTAGTATTAAGCATTAATGACAGAAGACATCGATAGCATAAAAATTGATGCAAGCTGTGCCTTTAGGAATTTATCAAGTTTCATTAAACACTTATTTATTTATTGTTAATTACTTTAACCGATACACCCCTCCCCACCCTCTAAAATACCCTATTTTATATGATTTTTTTAATTTATGTTCTTAATCTAACTTATTCATAAAATTTTCGGTTATATTTATTGATCTTATTTTTTATTATTGTATATAAATTTTATTATTTACCAAAAATAAAAGAATAAATAAATTTTTCACTATAAAACTTATTAATATTTTACTAATTAAATAATTAAATAAGCACTCCAACCCAAATGATCATTATTTGAGTTAAGGTGCGGAATAAATAACAAAATAAAAATAAATAAGTAATCACTTATAATTATGACATGTCGTTTATTCAAAAAAAACATTAGATTTTAATAAATTTTAAATCCATTTCATAATCCTTTAATTAAATTATAATATATGAGAAGTTTTCAAAACTAATGAACTAAAAGTAATATAAATTATGTTTGATGATTAAAATTTATTAAGATCTAATGTCGTTTGTAATAAACGAAATGTCATTTTTAAAAGTGATGACGCATTTATTTTTATTTTGTTGTTTATTCCGCTCTTTAACTCAAATAATGATAGTTGGGTTGGAGTGCGATTTTAATTATTTAATTAGCAATATATTAATAAATACTATATGGAAAAACTTGTTTATTCTTTTTTTTATTCTTGGTAAATAATACAATTTTTTCTCATTCTGTTATCGTTGATCTTTTATGACAGATGCACAAATAGGAGTATAAAATAAACAAATTTTTAAGGGAAAATCTTTTTGATTTATAAGTTTAATGTTTCTTAATTGTTATAGGCAACCCCAAAAATTTAGTTTTCTGTCTTGAAAATATAGTTTTCAACCTCATAATAAAATATGGAATTTTTATCAATTTGTAAAAATCTTTTTTATCATTTATGAACAAATTTACTTGTTTAATCATCAATTATATCTCATATCCTTATTAAGATTCTACACGTTTTTAAAAAAATATTTTCAACAATTAATTTTTTTAAAAAATAAGTATTTAAATTTATATTATATTGTTAGACGAGGGATAGCTATAATCCTTAAAAATTATAAGTTAAAAATAATTGATTATTATATTAGAGGAAATTGAACCAGAAATTAATGTATTTCTTCTATATTTTTGGTATATTATTTAATTTTAATTGGCAGAATAAATTTTATGTCTTAAAATATCGATAATTGTAGTAAATTTGAAATATAAATAATAAGATTAGGAATATATATAAACAAAATTTGATGAATAAGAAAATTTAAATCGTCATGGTAAATAATTTCATATGAAATAGGGTATATTTATGAATGGGGAGGAGTGTATCAGTTAGAACAAGTAATTACTATTATAAAGCGGGTTTATATACATTTAAAGAAAGTTAAATCACATAAAATAAAATAATAATCACTTCGTAAATATAATTAATAAGGTGATTTAGATGCACATTAAATATTATAATTTATTTTTATTATCATTTATAATTGATAGTAAAAATTAATAATTAGTAAGATGCCTAAATATAAAAATTAAGTTTGGAATTTAATGAAGAGTTCTGGTCACATCTTAAGATATATTGTATTAAAGTAATTGCTGAATATTATAATTCCAATTTATTTTAATTTCTTATTCTTTTTTTGATTAATATTTTGGCTCTATTTTAATTTAATATATTTCCACTTAAAAGAATTTACATTAATTTTAATATTTTCTATATTACTCTATTCTTAATGTTTTATTTTTGATCTTAAGAAGATTGATTAACTTAGTCATTAACATCACTTTAAACATCCTTGTTTTCTTCATTATCTTCATCTGCAAAATGCTCTTGCAGGTACTCGTTATTCATATAGTGGATGTTTTAGTTCTTCAGTATATTTTAATATATAAAAATAGCATGTTTTATAAAACAAAATATATTCTTGATAAACTTCATAAAGTCTGGCTCTTCCTCTTGCCCCAAGGCATCTCTAAGAACTTCTGCGTTGAAATTCTCTACTAAAATTGTTCTGCAGGTGCCTATGTCAACTTCCTCGCCCTCTTCCATTTCCTGCACTACTGACTTCAATGTGTCCTAAAAAACAAATTATAATAATTATTTTCTATAATTTAGTAAAAACATAATCGGGATTGAATACTCGTAAAAATATTTAAGTTTAGATCATAAAATATTCTATAATAAAAGACAAAATATTTGAAATGAAATAGTTTTTTATGTCCTAATTTTACTGCTGTTTATCTTATCTATTCTTCCTTGGATTTTATCTAATAGTTCCAGTTTAGTGCTATGACGTGACAGTGTTTTGGGCTATGTATGTCTAAACTCCTTCGTTGTAGTCCATGACCTCAGACCCATCGTAATTGTATGAATTTGCATCGGGGTTGTTCTATCTTAGTCTTAATTAAAACTCATGATAAAATTTTAAAATTTTGTAGCAATGCGATGATTATATTGGAAAGTATCAATGATTTATGCAATTAAATAGTTTGATAAAAGTCTGAATCTTTCGATTTCTTCAAGAGAATTAGCCACTAATTCAGAGAGTAAAGCAGAACCCTTAGATTTAGAGATAAATGGATCTAAAAGTAATTCTTTAGCTGTAGGTCTTCGCTTTGGATCAACTGTCAAACATCTTCTAACGAAATAATATTATTAACTAATAGTAGTTAACTTTATATATAAATCTTTTAAGAAAAAATTTTCCATTATTTAGTCCCTGTTACAAATTTATGAATAGATTATTGTTATTTAAAACGAAATTATTGAATTCATTAGACCAGACCTCTGGCTTAGAGAGTCCCTCTGCCGGCTTCTTTTTAATTACAAACATTACTCTCATGCTTTAAATATGCGAATATGGAGGATCTCCCTCTGCCATTTCAATGGCTGTAATTCCCAAAGACCAGATATCGGTTTTACAGTATATACAAATTTATTTAAAATTTAATTTTGAGAATAATATATTGAGGTTTTCTTGTTATATTCTGAATTGTTGATTACTTCTGGACTCATCCAATAGGGTGTTCCATATTTTTAATAGTAATCTTATATATAATTTTTACCATTATCATAAATCAATTAAATGACTATATTATTCCAGTTAGTGTATTCTTCTTCTA
Organism: Oxytricha trifallax; assembly: GCA_000711775.1. Lineage (NCBI taxonomy): Eukaryota > Ciliophora > Spirotrichea > Sporadotrichida > Oxytrichidae > Oxytricha > Oxytricha trifallax. The sequence goes on along the minus strand of ARYC01000179.1, from coordinate 134,336 downwards.
GTATGTATTAATGAGTTGGGCACTGACTCCAAAATCAGTCAATTTGGCATTTCCTTAGTGATCAAGCAATATATTTCCGGCTTTTATGTCTCTATGTATTTTATTAGTATCGTGTAGGTACTCCAATCCTCGAAGAACAGCCTAGCATATACTCGCTATTTCTGTTTCATTCATTATTTTATTGATTAAATATAGATTTCACTATATCTTTCATGTAAAAGTACTAGAATAAATATCTGCGCTACATTCTATACATAACTTTGACTATTTAAAAATTAAATCTTAATAATAATGTTTCATTCAAAGTACGTTTGGTGATCTTAATCAAATCAGCAACACTACCAGGATTGCAATATTCCAATATTAACCATAAATCATTGTCTTTTAAATAACTTCCAAAGTACTGCACTATGTAGGGGCTCTTGCATTGCTTCAAAATTGAAATTTCTTTCTTAAGACTTTTTAAATAAATTGGTAAATAGAAATTTATAATCGATCAAAATCGTAATAACACAAAAGAAAAATTATAACACTTTCAATGTCACTGGAGACTGGTATGATTTTAACAGCTACTATGTTACCACTTTCTTTGTGCAAAGCCTTGAATACCTCACCATAACTACCCTCTCCTAGCTGATCTAATAATTCAAATAAATCCTCAGGATCATCCTCGCTGATAGTTTAGAATTAATATATAAATATTTAATAGATAATATTTATTTAATTATTGATTGATTTATCCAAGTTTATTTATTACAAAATTTACAGAAAATTAAAAGAGGATTACATAAAAATTAAAAGAAATCAAAATATATATTGGCGATTGTATTTTATAAAATAGTCAGATTATCTAATTTAGACTTCAATTACAAGATCTATAATTGAGCAGTAGTTCTTTGCATATTTATTTTTAAATTTATATATTTTATATATTTCTAAATTTTGAATTAGTTTTAATTTCAATAAGATTAATTGGTGTAAGTTACTTATCAAATGAATATGAGTTCTATAAAGAATGAGTGAGTAAATTGAATTTAATGATATATTTTATATTTTTCACTATACTTATCATAATTTTTGATTTTTTTCATGTAATTAACTCTAAATCCACCACTCACAATAATAATTTAGAAAGAATTATTAATTTATTATATAAATAAATATAGTAAAAATATTTTTTTAATTTTATATTGATGCAACAATAATTTTCAATTTTAATTTATTCATAAAGATTTTAATGTAAAAAAAAACCACTGCTGCTAAAAAAAATTATAAATAGTAATAATTTATCGAAGAAAACTAATTCTTACAACATCATAAAAATATAATTAATAGTTTCCAAAACATTTTAGATTTTGAATAAATTTAATAATTTAACAATATTTTTAATATTTTTTACTAATTATTAGAAATATAATTCAAAAATGTGATATATTAAATGTCTTTAACTTAACAATCAAAGGAAATATTATATTAATTTCCCAGTATTATGAGTTAATTAAGCTAAATAGGCAAATTATGGTATAAAATTAGTAATATATTAAGGAAAATTTTATATTTGACTATGAAGTAATATTAAGATATATAATTTAAATATTATCTCATTATTTTAGTAAAATTCTTGATAAATAATATTGTATAAATGTGATTTAATTCAATATAATGTAATATATAAATATATTAACATTTTTTAATTTATTCGAAGATATTGAATTAAATCTCATTTAATAATGAGTGAAAACCTGAGTATCTATTAATTTTTAAATCAATAAATAGAAATAAACTTACAAAACTCAATATCGTAAATTTAATTAGTCATTATTTAAAGTTTTAAAACATATTTAATTAATAAATCGCTAATAAATTATCATATTAAGTAATTTATCAATTCTATAATTTTAATGACTTAAATTTTCATATAAATTTAATTACATTGTAAGAATATAATTATAATTGATTTATATCAAAACCATATAAGTTCAAGAAGAGCGAGTAATTTAAATATTGGATCCAAATGTAAAAGCGTAGAAGTGATAAATTATATTTATATATACTTATTTTATATTATTTTTATAAATTTACTGTAAAATAAATGATTTAATCAGAATTTTAATATTCAATTAATTTAATAGAGTTTAAATTTAATTACAGGAGTGTTATTTTAAAGTGGTTTAAACATAAATGCAAGTAAGTTTGCAGACTGGGATGTAGCTCCTAAATACGAGTGCGAGAAGCTGTTGGGCACTGGCAGTTACGGCAGTGTAGCCCTCGCAATTTAAAAATCAACTGGCAAGCGTGTTGCTATTAAGAAAATGGAAAATATATTTGAAGATTATTAGGTTTTTCAACATTTTAATGAATATTTTACAAATTTTGATTTCCCTCAATTTATAAAGATGAGATAGACTGTAAAAGGATCCTAAGAGAAATCAAATTTCTTTAGATAAAATTAAAATACTTATTAACTTATTTTACAAAATTAATTTGAATAAAAATCACAATTCTTAGAAAACTTAAACATCCATTCGTTGTAGAACTAATTGAAATACTTGAGCCCAAAGACCCTAAGCACTTCAGTACTATCTACACTGTTATGGAGTATGCAGAGAGCGACCTCAAGAAGGTAATTATTACTGATTCATTTTTATATTATCATACTATATCATATAAATTTGCACAAATAAGTTCTGATGACATTAAACTTTTAAATAAATTAATTATTCTTTTTAAATGATCTTTTTCTTATTTCTACAATAAGTCTAGCATTCATCTACAGCTTATTCACATACAAACGATAATCTACAATTTATTATGTTCCTTGAAATATCTTCAAGAATGTAATGTAATTCACAGAGATTTGAAACCCGCCAATGTCTTAGTAAATGAGGATTTTTTAATTTATTCGATATTATATGAATAATTATTAATAATATTTTTTATAATAATTAAGGATTGCACTGTAAAACTGTGCGATTTTGGCCTGGCTAGGTCTATTACAGGTGTAGAAAGCGCTTCTCTGATATTATCTGGTAAGTAAAAGAGCGAGAGCGAGATCAAAGCTTCAGGTGAAGACCAAGAGGAAACTTCATTATTATATTCATTTAAAACATTTAATATTTTTTGTAAAAAGTATTTGATAATATAAAATTTCGATTGTGGGTTCAGAGCTTGCAAAATTGCATTATTAAGACGATACATTAGAACGCAAATCTCCATAAAAGAGTTTAGAAATATAAATTTATATTATTATCTTCATTAAATAACAATTGTTAAAAATAGATATAGCACTGTTAATTTGAGGTCGTAATATTATATTAAATGTTATTTTTACTTAAATAAATATAGTAATCATAAAATAATTACTTGAAAATTTATTTTTTACAAGAAAGTTATTTTATCTCATTTTAGGTTTTCATTATACTTTATTTAAAGTTTGAGCTCCCCACTTGAAGAAGAAAAGAAAAAGGAGGATATGAGACAAAGATTAGTCAAGACAAAAGACATTAGAAGAAATATGAAGCGCGAGCTTACTGGTCACGTTGTCACCAGGTGGTATAGAGCCCCAGAGATCCTTAAAATTTTATGCTTAGTTTTATATTAATTTGATTAAAAATAGTAACTCTAAAAATTATAGATCATTTTACTAGAAAAAGATTACGGTTAAGCAGTGGATATGTGGTCAGTTGGTTGCATCTTTGCTGAATTATTAAATATGATGAAAGAAAATGCTCCCACTTTTATGGACCGCAAACCCCTCTTTCCCGGCAAATCGTGTTTCCCACTCTCTCCTGATAAGAATCCCACTGAATAGAGAAATGGATTCCCATTTTCATCTACTGATTAGCTATTTAAATTTTATCAATATTTGTAATAAGTTATTCAAATATATACAATTCTAAATGTGCGTGGGTTGAATTTGATTTTGATTTTTTTAAAAAAAATAATAATCATATTATTTTTTTATACAGAAAAACTTTAGCTAGCTGTAATCTTTTAGGTTATTGGAGTGCCAACAGAGTCAGATAAAAGTTTTGTGACAGACACCAAGGCTCTCGATTATTTAGCAAGTTTCCCAAACAGCCCAAGAGTTGACTTGTAAAGAATGTACCCCGGTGCCACTGAAGATGCTGTAGATTTCCTATCCAAAACTAAAAATATATATTTCTCTTTCTAATAAAATCTGTATTTAAACTCTTCAATTTAACCCATACTTCAGAATTACACTAGATGAATGCTTCAACCCCCCCTTCTTCACCAAGGTTCGCAAGCCAGAAAAAGAAAATAAATAAGGAGAGGTAAATTTATGTAAATAGTCATTTACACTCTTGAATTTTCCAAAATAAAATTCTAATTAGCTTTATAAATAATATTTGAGGCAATTACTTTGGAATTTGAAAAATTAGACTTGGACAGAGACATGCTAAGGAGGCTATTTCTTAAGGAAATTGCCTTCTATAAAAATCAATGAACAAATTGAATAATAAGTACCTAACAAATATGAATTTAACAATGCCGTATCACTTGTTATCTAACTGTATTTTTGAAACCAACTTTCGCTACAAAATTTAGATTAATTCTTATAAAAATGAATAATAATGATTAAATTTAATGCAATATAAATTTATATTTATTTATAAAATTTCAACTATAACTGATGTTAATGGTTGGATCGTTGTACTTAGATAGTGGAATTTTAAAAATCATTTGATAATAGAGTGAGGTCTTAAATACATGAGTAAATTATATATACATTAATAATAAATATAATATCGATTTCTAGAGCGCAATCAAAATTAATTAATAATCATCAAAGAACGATTATATTATATAAATATAATGAAAGGAATACTCTAAATAACAATTTTTATTTGGAAATTATAATGTAATATTTATTGTTTAACATAGTTCTTTTTTTAGTAATATAAAATTATAAGATTATAATAAAAAAATTAATAAGTTAAAAATGAATAAGGTAAATAATTATAATTATTAATTTATGTATTTAATTTATTCATATAATAATCTTTGTAATTGAATCTGAAATATCTGGGAAGACATAATAATTAATATCCATTAAGTTTATATTTTAAATAATTCTACCATTAATTTATTCATAATTTGAATGAGTTATAATAAAAAAGATATTAACTTTATAATTCTGATAAGTTAAAATTAATTAAATTAACAATTTAGAAGATTGTATTTAAATTAAATAAATTCAAAAAATGAGTGGTAAGTAGCAACCATAATATTAATTATTTTATATTCCTCATAATATAAGTAAAATTTAACAATTTTAATGCTATGTAATATATTTAAAATATTAATTGCATTAGAATTCTAAAGTAACATTAAATGATTCCGTAGACGAAGATGTGGTAGAAGAACATAAGCAAGTTCCTCTTAAAAACATTAATAATTCCGAAGAAAAAGCTCAAACAATAAATATTGACCAAGACTAACCTATAAATATTGACCTAGACTTAATGAACCCTCAACAACCTTCATAAAGTGAAAAAATTAAGTTAAAAATACAAAAAATTTTGAATGTATTGTTTCCTGATTTCTAATTGAAAAGTTTCACGTGTGTATTTGTTGCGATTTAACTTTTTGTCTATGTTATTGCGAGAATTGTGTTTCTGGAAAATAGGAAAAGTCCAAAGAATTATGTTTCTTGGGATTGTACTCTATATAATATGGGTGCTAAATTTTCGGTTGGAGCAAATTTGATTTCTATAAAATGTAAATTGTTGTAAAATCTAAATTTCGAAAGTTAAAACACTAATAAATAATATATTTATACAGCTTAATCATCTCCCTATTAAATTTACTTATGCAATCCAGAAGTAATATTAATTTCATAGACTAATTTTACCAATATTCTTTCACTGTGACTCATTCACTCTTATTTGGAATCTCCTGGCTCAATTAATGTTCGGATTTTATCTGGAATAGTTATTTATGACAAGACATTTGAATAAAAACGACGAATTATAATAAAGTTAATCTAATGCACAGAGCAAATGCGCATTAGTACTTTTTTTAATTATTTTTAAAAGTTTTATTGTAGAATTAAGCCCTATATGCAATAAAAAACAATTATTAATTTAAATTTATGAAAATTTAACAATTCTTTAATTTAAATCTATTTAAGAATTTATACTATTGAAACTGAAATACTGTGTCATTATTTTATCAAGTATGATACTTTCAAACATGTTTAGTGCTGCTATTAATGCAGAGAATTTCGGATGTGCAGGAACCACAGTAATGTTTGTTACAGTTTCATCCCTATTTTTGCAATAAATTGAGAAATTTATGATATTAAAATAGAATGACTCTGGCTAAATTACAGTTAAAAAGCTGTTAAATCTCTCGATAAAAATGAGTATTATATAAAATTTTAAATATTTATATTGACTAAGTTGATTATAGTATAATACATTTAAATCATGTTAAATAATTCATATAAGTATTAAGAGTTTATTAGTTGTAGGATTTATGATTAACAATTTCTTTTATATGGATAGTGATGTTGATAAATGGGCAAACCTAGGCGGATATTTAAATGGAATTATACTATACATTATCTTCATCAGGGACTAAACTTTTGTTTCATAAAATATTAAGAATTATTTATAATTAATAACAAAGTTTATGATTATGTTGAATTAAAAGTTACTGAAGAAATTACCATGAAAAATATCTCAGGAAGTAAAAAAGGTTATGAAAAATTTGAAAATTAAAAATAAAGTGAAAATAATGAATTAGATGCGCATACTATTGACTCTAATTAGGTTTCACCTACTAAGGATTATCGTTTATTCATAATTGAAATTAATTATGTCTCATAATTCTTAAAACTATATCAGTAATTCAATAAATAATTAGTAGGTCACTAATAATCAAAAATAGGTTCCACAAATGGAAGAATTTTCGAAGATAGTCCAGTTAAATCATTAAGCCAACACTAAAATAGTGATGATAAAAATATTGAAAAGGATGATTAAATTCAAGAAGTGACTATAAACCTAGATTAAATGAGAATTCCTTAACCTTAGTAAAAATATAATTTATGCTTGTATAAAATTATAAATGTTTTTTTTATTTAGTATATTTAAACAAAAACAAAATAATTTACATTATAATTTTCTATATTAATTATTTAGCAGTAAGTCGCAACATTAAAACAGGAAAAACTGCATATTCTTTAGAAAATTGGCATTTCATTAGCAATATTAGAGTTCGTAATTCTGATAATTATCATTTTCACAAGATAAATAGACAGTTGTGATTTAACCAAATCTGGCAGTATAGACTGTAGTAAAATATGTGAAACAATGTGATTAGTTAATATGTTTTATTTCATTACTATCTTTAATAATTCTATTGGATTTAGCAATTAAAGTAGACAAATGAAACAAATGATGTTTTATTTAAATCATTCATTGAATGAATTAAAATAACACATAAATAACAAAGTATAAATAAATTAAATATTAAATAAATTAAGATTAAAATGATGATGATTTAAGATATCTCTGCAAATAGTAGGACTGAAGTACTTATCATCTAAATATTACTTCATTTGCACAACAATCAATTAGAAATTACTAAAATCAAAGCATCTTAAATTAATACTCATACAGAATTATCATAAAATCAAAGTCATATTTATAGGAAATACATATTTAAATAGTTAGTTAGTGATAAAAACTCAGAAAAAACTGTCAATTTCATCTGAAATTCTTAGTAGTACTAGAGTTATTGTTGGCAGTTGAGGAAGCATTCATAGCATTTGCTGATTGTTTCTTCTAATTGAGATAGCGAGTGAAGACTGGACAACTAGAATTAGAAGTTTGTTACATGGCTGAAGTATAGGTTGAGAAGTTCTAGGGATAGTCAGATATTTGTGAAGTTTCATTTTCAAAATCATAAATTTCAGAATCTTCTTGATTTACAATGGAACTAGTAACATTACTCAAAGGCTCATTGAACTGTGATTAAAAGTAACGGAATTAAGGTGTCATCATATGCTGAGTACTTTAATTCTATTCAAATGTTTAATTTCTCTTGGGTAAGGTTTTATCTTCAATGAAAGAGACTTTAGTTGATTCGGAGGGTAAATCATAGTAGTCGAAAGCTTGATCATAAGCTTACTGAGAAGAGGAAAAGTAATTTTGCTTGTTTCTGATAACATCTTCAAACTTTTGAGATTTTTTCTAAGTACACTTTACCTTTTGCTCTTTATCAAACTACTTGGCTTTACTCAACTATAATAGAATTTAAAACAAGGAATTTCTTACCATAGGAGTGGGATCCTTAAACTCATTAAGATTATTTTAGGTGGGTTTCTAACTGAACTTCTTCTGGAGGATGTTAAAGTTTGAGGTTTCCTTATTTTTATAAGGCAGTGAGTCTAGTTTTACATCGTCAACAATCTTAGTCTACTTTACTTTATTCTGCTTGCATTTCGTAGACTACTAAGATTGTGAGGCTTATAACTCTTTTATCTGATTGACACTTAGATTCTGGAAAGGCTTGAAAACACTTGAGTTATTTTTGCTAGACTTGCTACTCTAAGGTTTTACAGGCTTATCTTGCTATTATTGTAGGAATTTTTTTATAATTACTAAAAAATTATATTTTCAAAAATTTTACATAATTAATTATTAATGGCATAAATACTGTGCTTGTTACAAAAAACTCAAAATAAACAGGTAAGTTAGAGACAGATAAATGATATAGTTGTATTAATAGTATAACATTCTTTAAAAAAACAATAAATTTGTTTGAAAATAACTTTTTAATATAATTAGCATATATCTATATCTACAAAATTTTTCATTCTTTTAATTTAATTCGATGAAATCAATTAATCGTGGGTTTATCTAATCTATGCTTATTTTACTGAGCTTCAAAATGAATGGAAGGTTTCATACCTCTATGTGAAGTTTTCTATTTTTCAATATTATAATTATACAATTATCCCAAAAGTTAATTCTGTTCTATCAATATTACTCATAGCAACCTGTCAAAGAGTTTTGCTGAGAATTCTCTATCATAGCCATATGATTTTCAAGTGCAGAATCAGTGTGAGTAAAGACTCCTTAAATAAAAATAAAAGGTAAAATTAAGCGAAAGATGGTGTTGTAGATTAAATTTTCTAACTAGATTGACTTGGCAACAACTTGCTTTGCGTAGAAGAAAACATATTTTATCTTTTGACATCTTGAGAATTCATATTTTGGCAAAAAGCTCTGTCGCTTACAAAATCTTCAGGATCAAGTTGAATTCTTGCATCTTGCTCTTCTGGATTTAGTACGTCTTATTTTTTGGAAGTGCCTGTGTGTAAAGAAGTATTATATGAGTCTCTTTATTATTGCATATTAGCTAGAATTTCCAAAAGGTTAACCTATAAACTAGAAGTGTTGCTATTATCAGCAAAGTTCTTTTGAATGGAATTGTTTTTCAAATTACCTAAGTCTGAACTTTACATGATGGGAAAGTCTTCTTCCATGTCCATACGATCCAGGGATTCTTTAATAACATGGTTGAGTTTTTTCTCATTAGTGTTTCTGGACCCTCCTGTAGAACCATGACAACTGATCATTTTTGAATTGCTTTTTCCAGAAGAAGTAGTGTGCATCTTATTTCTCAGATCAGTCTCAATACTTACTCTTCTTGGATTTATAGGGGAGTCCAGCTGATTCATTTCAGTGTCGTTCTCGTAGATGTTAAGTGAGCTTTGCCAGACAGTTGGTTCTTTCTCTTCCTCCTCTGAATTGCTTTCCATCTCCTCATTTTCATCAACAAATTCAATGCAATTCATCAAGATTAATCCAAGTGGAAAAGTTAGAATAAAAATATAATACTTTCTACATTTTCTTAAAAGCAAAAAAATTCTATAAATTAGACTTTTTTCAAAACTACTGTGATTGAGAAAATGTTCTAAATTATTAATATTGATAGTTTATACAAATGACTTTGCATGCTTGAAATTCAATAGATCTTAAAGATAAAAAAAATAGTTAATAATCTATAATTGAATAATTTTTGCAATTATAGAAATTTAATATATAAATTATAAAACTTATTTAATGTATTTAACTTATGCAACTAAGCTTTAAGTATATTTATAATATTAATATAATTCTATAAAGATAAGTGATATTTATTAAGAGCTAACAATATATAGGCATTAAATTTTATCTTCTTTTTATTATTTATAAACTTTAATTTCATTCGTAATGGACTTTACTGAATCACTAATGACTACAGGCTTCGACTCAAGTTGCTTCTACTGCTAACTTTAGATAGTTTTGAGCACATCATTCAGGCCTTGCAAGTTTTAGTGCTAAACCAAAAACTAAAACTTCTAGTCATAATCAAGTTCTTCATTCATCAAAGTCATATTAGAGAAAGCTCTTGGCAAATCATCAAGAAGCATGAGGTTTTCTTGCTACTTTTTCAAGTGAGAATAGTAACTGTTGTTGGTGTTACTCAAATTCTTGAAAATTTCAAAGTTCATGATTGATTGTTGCTAAATCTAGTGCTGCTAAAGCATATAATTTTAAGGGGGATTGGCAATGAGCTATTGGAAATCAGTCATTACTTCATCTTGAGAGATTTATTGTTAGACACTTTAGAAAGGGGAGGAATGCCCGAACATGGGAATTTATTGTGGGAAACTCTAATAACCTCCTTGTGTAGGGTTGATGTCATTTGATACCAATCTCACTTTCAAAGCATCCTGATTCTTTAAGTCAAATTAGGAAACAGATTTTATATATTCAAATATAGCATAATTTCTTGTGGCATCTCCTGACTGTTTTCTTCATAGGTTCTGTATCGTCAAAGTTAGAAATGCTTTTGAGTTATTCTAATTGCTTTGGGTTTGCAATATGAGTGGGAGCAGTCTGTTCACCATCTTATAGATATCTGAACTCTAAGAATCTTTTTGATCTTAGGATGTCAAATTTGTGAGAAATTTCATCGGTATCTTTCTTTAGACCTAACAATGAGGAAGAAGACATTTTTTAATCAAACTCTTGATTAAACATATCTAAAATAAGTTCAATATAAATGGATGGATCTTTTAGCATATAATTAATTGACTCTTCATCTTCTGCAACCATCTCAAGCATCTATCTATCTTTGAAGGTTCTTTTGTTCTGAGGTTTGACATAGGGTGTGAAATCTTTCAAGCCACTGATTTTATTCTTTTTGTTGCAATAAAAATATAATTTTTATCTTAAAGTCTAAATAAATTAATTCAATGAAATCAATTTCTTAATTTATTGCAAAACTTCTGTTGATTTCTAGTAATAGCACTGTGAAGGGTATTCTCTTAAGATTGCTCAAGATACTGGGCATTGAGGTTCTCCAAAAGCTAAAGATATTACTCTTATTATAACTAATGATATCAATCTTTTTTTTATGTTTTAGAGTATATAATGAAAATAGCAAATTAAATAATAAAATTATTTATGAAACTCTTTACTTGCTTGACTTAGATTGGCGTCCTCAAGCTTATCATGTGTGTTTAATAAATTAATTCAAATTATGAATAAAAATATAATTTATATCAATCATTTATGTTTAAAAATTAAAAATTATAGAATTAAATTAATAAACGTAATAGATTTTCAAATACTTAAATATAAATTAAAATGGACTATAATAACCTTACATTATTGTAAAACCTCTCTGATTCTCCAAGCTATTCAAGCATTTTCAACCTTATGTAAGTGATTCATTTTTAAATATTTTCTATTCAAAATACTATTTTCATGATAAATAATCATTATATCTGAAAAAATTCTCAAAATATCAAGTAATTTAACTTTTATGTTTTGCATTTGGCGCAGCCTATAATTCTACATATAAACTGGATATATAGGCAAGCCTCGATTATAAATTAAAATATTATAATTTCACACTTATACACACTAGTGTGCTAGATAACAAACGAATCTGGAAAAATTATATTTATTTAAATATCAAATCCCTTTTAAAAATACTCATTGTATATATTCTTTGTTATCTCAAATTTAGCTTGTATTAATTTCATTTTTTCCAAACATTATTAAAAACTAATTAGCAATATATAATTAATGACTGTTTTTATTAATCTTTAAATTTTGTTTTACCGATTGTTTTCTATTTTATCAATATTATAGAAATAATTTGTAAAATTTAGTGTTTTTGAGTCTTATTACTAATATATTTGAAAAGTAATATCACTCTTTTGACTAAGGTATCAAATTAATCATTATTTAAAATTATAACTAATAAAATATATTTTAAGTGTTGCTCTAGAAAGTGAGCTGCTGCTAAAACAGCCTAGCAACATCTTCACTGTAGTTCTTACGGTGATGTCCCTTGCCTCTACCCTTACTTTTCAATTAGTTACATTCGACTTGCTGTTAATTCCAATGCAACTGTTAATTTGACTTCAGAATATCCTACATCGCTTGTTGATTTTTAGATTGCTTCTTGGCTCCTCTCTTGGGAGGTGGAAATGGTGGAAGCTGCTAGTTGGTAAACTATTCCTAGTTAAACTACATGAGTTTTGGTTGAGAAAGGGGTTTCAGGGAGTGCTAGTCAACTGGAAATACCATAAAAAGTTTCCCTTAAGCTGGCTGGGTTTAGGTGAAGTCAAGTGAGAGGTTTTGGTCAGCATCAATCACAAAATCACACTCCATCTAAGTTGTATCAAATTAAATAAAAATAGTATGATTTTTATCATCAAGCTAAGGCTATGACTAATTGACTTGAGAGTTCTAGTTTGATTTACTCTCTTGATGCATAAATTTAACACTTGATTGGGTAAATCCCATATTTTAAGGAGGCGCATTCATTAAAAAGTTTGCAAACTCATTATTATGATTTGAGTTAGAAAGATTCTATGAGTTTACAAAAGGAAATGCAGTTTCTTGTGGCATCTAGGTTTATTGAGATGAGTTTTCATTTGAGAAGTTCATTTTCATCTAAAATTCCTTCAATTTCATAGAATCTGTATGCAATAATGACTTCAAATATTATTCGGAATTTTGAAGTTAGTCTTGCTAAGTCATGTCACGAGCATATACTTGTAAGTCTTACTGTTGCTGCTCTACTCTCATCTCTTAGTCATCTGCATATACAAGTTAATTAGCAAAGGGATATATAATAAATTAGTCTTAAGTAATGAAATCACTTAGTCAATAATCTTATAAAGCTCGATAGTCTTGAATTAAGATACTTACCGCAATTTTAGTCAGTTTAAGCATTAAACTCACTTAAATTTTGCTAACTCACATGCTGAGAATTTCCACTTTTTTACCCTAACTGTGGAATCTATTAGAATTTATAAATTATCGAGTTATATACCTCTTGATTGCATTGATGTGGCTGGTGATGGTGTTCGAATGATTGGGATTGATTATTTAAATAATCGCTTGGTTGCATGTCAAATAGAAATCGATAGTGAAAGTCTTAAACTCTATACAAAGATATTAAGATACTTGCTACTTTACTTGGGAAATTTAAAATTTAAATTAATTATAAATAATTGTAATTAGATGCCTATTTATACTCATAATAATTAATATTTAATATCAATATTAACTTGATTTCTTAAGTATGATAAATATTCTAAGATAATTAAAAAATAATAAATTTTAATAATTATATGGATTTTTATCAATATTTGATATTATAATTATTATTATTGCTAAATTGGTAGTTATTGATACCATTATTTTACAGATAATCTTGATATTCTTATTCATTTTAATGATCATCACCACTGTCCTGTTTATCATAAACATCATCTTTTTCCTCTTCATAGTACGAATTTAAGCTATCTTCATCAAACCAATCCTATTCTTAATCACTTTCCTCATTAAACTTAGGTTTGTGTTTTACGATGTCTTAGTCAAAATTGACTGCATTATTATTCTTAAATTACGTTTATTCCTTTCTAAAGCTGTGTAAATCTTAAACATCCTGATTAAAAGCCAATTTCTAATGAATCTAAGCGAATTCGCGGTTACTATCGTCTTTAAGACTTATCGCAGAGGGAGTTTAATTGTTTAAATTTTGACTCATTTAGTTTTATCGAATAACGTTTATATCCTAATTTTTATCAGAAACTTAGAGGTTTCTGAATGTGCTCTCAAAAAATGATGATTACGATGATAATTGTTGCTGTTTTTACAAGGAATACTATGCTTGCTTATACTATTAAAAATCATTATCTATGTAAGGATTTGAATAAATATACTGCTGATGTTATTAATAATTTTGCACTTCGTCTTATAATGGTTTAATAATATCTTCTTCAGTGTTCATAAGTTCTTGGTTAATCAAATTTATGTTAAAAACTGGACTTATGTCTTGATTTTGATGGTTTTATGATTAATCTAGAGTATGTCTGTCATTTGATGATTAGCAATAATAAAATAGTAAATTTATTTAATGTTATTATGACTAAATTATGATTATGGTGGCATATGTGACCCAAAGAGTGAAGAGATTTAGCTCTAATAATTGCTATTGCCTAAATTCTCATTCTGGTAATTGAACCTATCACTATATTCTCCAAATTAAATTTTATCGTTTTTATTTTAAAGTGAGTATATATTTGATTTACGTCTTAACTTATTTACTTCTTCTAGTTATTTTTCTTCTTCACCTTTCCTCCCATGTAAACAATAAAAATATTATAATTAAAATATGTGTTATTAATATAAATAAAAATAATAATAATAATAATAAACTAGACATTCTACCCCCTTTCCCTTTAGGCGACTTGGAAATCTCTTCTTATTGTAGTTTTAGTTACTCTATGATTTTAGCATGCATTATTTTCTTTAATTTACTTTTCACGCTGTTTTTAACTTTAGTACTTGGCTTGCGTTTCTTCACTAACTCTATTTAATTTTAGAATTAACAATTATTCAATTAAAGAATCTTTATTTAACCAATAATAAAAACAGATTTATATTATAAGGCTTTCAAAGTAATTTATATAAATATATATATATGAGTTAGATATTTTAAATTATTAAATTAACACTCTATCTTTTCATTTTCATGTTTCATATTTGTCATTTTTTTATCTCTGTAATTTTGCATTAAACTCTCAAATTTTTAGTTTTCTATCATTTTTTAGATTAACCTCTCTTCTTTTCTTTGCTCTTTCTAGCTTAAAGCCTAGTTTTATGATAACTTATGCAAAGGCAATTAAATTATAATAAAGATACATATAAATTTGGGAAAAATTAAATTGATTTAAGTGATAGAAAATCATTGCAGTTTATTCTTATTAAATGACAATCAAATAAATTTTATTTCAATTTATTAGTTGATAAATAATAAAATTTTAGATAACATTTTGGAATTGGAAACATTCCTGTATCAAACTTACTCGAGATATTTGATTTTATATATAAGTATAAAACAATTAAAACGTACGAACTTGTTTTTTGGATAACCCCAGAAATTTTAATTCAATATTAAAGATTTTTTTTACATTTTTAATATGTGGCAGTAAAAGATATCATTAAATGAGGGTTAATAGACATTTTTAATATCATTTAGTAATTTAATAATAATTAATTTCTATTTAATTATTAAATATTTCTAATAAATTTAAATTCTGCAATTAAATAGTTCTAAATTAACCAGTAAGCATATCATAAAAAAGAAGAACTAAATATCGATAATACTTTTCAATTAAAAATATTTAACTTAAATTAATTAGGCAATTTAGAGTCATACTGGTGATTTGTTGTATTATCTATAGTTCTAAATTAATGTTTATCAACATTTGGTGAGTACTATTTTACAATAAATATTTTAATGATTATTTTTTATTTTAATTTAAATTGAATCCTTATAAAGGCATTTATTTAATTTAATTGTTTTAATACTTAAAGAGTTACTCTTAAGAATCCATTCTTCGATGTGAGTTTGCTATTTGCTTTGGACTGCCATACTCAGAACCGACATATAAAGAATCGTCTTCATTTTCAACTTCATTTAACTGAGTTATTGATCTGAAATCTTTTCCAGTGGGGATGGAAGACATATAGAATTTATGCTGTCCTTGCTTAGTGTTTTAGAGTGGAGTATTCAGATTAGTTAACTTGTCTGTTAATTGGCTCTGAAATCGAAAAATATCAATTATACCCATTTATAATCCAAAATTTGCAAACGATTTGACCTTTTTATTTTAGAAAATATTAACATTAGTATTTTATAAATCCTAAGTCAAAGCCTGTAACAGATTTCTTTGGTTAGTTCTAATCTAAAAATGTGGTACTACCAATGCTATTATTAAACTTGAATCTCCCATCTTCATTTGCCCTGCCTAACCCTGAGCTTATGCCTATTCTAGTCATTTTTGAGCGTCTCACTTAGTACTTCTATTTCCATTCATCGTGATCCAATTGCTCAAGTTGAGGATTGTTTAAGTTTGAGTCTATTTGAGTTTATTCGTCGTCACTGACTCTTATACTATCACTGCTTCTTGATGATTAAATGAAAACTTAAAGCAAAATTATGCTAAAAAATGCTAAGAACTTAACCAATTTCATAATCATAACCTATTTCCAAGTTATTCTCATAAATAAGATACAAAGAATATGCTGAATTAATAATTGATACCGTAAATTACAGAAAAATAGTATAAAATGATTCAGTTTCACTTTAAAAGAGAGTATTTGAATTTTAATTTTTATTGAGTTTTCTATTTGTGCAAGGGGATGATTAATTCATTTAACTAGATAAGTTTGTAATTTTAAATAAATAATTCTAAACTTTTTAACGTAATTTGCTTTTGCATGAGTGATTAATTCTTTTTTCTGTTATCTCTATTGATCCCCAATACTTTCTTCTGTTTTTTATTCTTAAATATGATTTTATTGGCTTCTTTTAAAATTAACTATGGTTTATTTCCAATAGCCTCTAATATCTTATTCGGGTCAAGATATAGCTTCAATCTTTCTAGGACGTTGTTATTTAATATTATTTCTCCATTTTCTTGAAGTTTTTGAGTGTTTTTAATCAGGTGCATGAATCTTTCTCTTAGAAGTTCATTTTCTTCATCAATAATTGTCTAAATTATTTTATAATTTAGGCAGAAAAAATTTTAAGGCCAATAATGTATAAAATTTACTTTTTACATGGTTATGGATATGACATTACTTAAAATTATTATAAAATACTATTTTTGTGTCTAAATTCTAACCTTCTTATATCTATTTTCATTCCCACACAAACAGATAACCAAGTAAACCTTTCCAAACTTAAGTATAATTTTCGATTGCATTTCTTTGAAGAATTCTAAAACCCAATATGCAAAGAATATAGCATTCGACATTACTATTACAACAAAGAATAACATTTTAGTGTCCTCGCTAAGCCTCACTCCGTTATCTTCGTTTTGTTGATTTTAATATTGTGACTCAGCATCAGCTGAGTCTTAAGTCGAAATTGATGTTGCATTTATATCTAAAATGTAGAAGAGACCACAAAAAATAGTTATAGCTTGGGTTATTAGGGATAAGATCTCGAGGTTGTTGAGTGGTAAATTCTAGAAGGGCTTGGTTTTTAAGGTTAGAACCAGAAATGAAATAATTATTATGAAAATAATAAGAGCCTATAGAAATCATCATAAAATTGTAATTATATTCTTACCTGAGTTACATAAAATTTTTATATAATCTATCTATCTCATGTTTATATTGATATTCTATGCAATTAATTTTATTACGACTCCTTCACTAACAACAAAAGCAGAAACAAAAATGAAAATAAGTTTTCTATACATAATAACAATCTCCCAATAATAAAAGCGTTTCTTATACCCTCTAAACAAAAATCCAAACATTGACCTTGTTTAAATAGCTTCAAGTTGATTTCTTCTCGTGAACATTAATAAATACGCAAAGAATGGGATTCCAAGACCCCATACTATAATAGCAGGGAGAGTTACTACAGTTTTCCATAATTCATGAGATTTGGAGTTGCATTCTATTTCTAAATTGTCTTTATTTCTACTCTCTCCATCTATGTCAACACAACTATAGAGTAATATTAATGAAACTATAGAAAAAATTGTAGGAAATCTCAACTTACTTGAATATTTTCAGGTAGTTCGATACTAAACTAGGATGCACTAAGAACAACAAGATAACCAGTGTAGAAATGGCTTTAGTCCTCAAAACCCCTTTTTCTTTCTTAATTTTAGATATTAGATACCACACAGCAAAAGAAGCTAAGAATAGAATGAAGGGGAGTAAAACATAGACCACAAGTTTTGTGTACATAATGCTTGCGTGATCATGTGAGTTTCCATATAGATTAGTGTTCATAAAACAGTCTATCGATATGATTTAAGATGAAGTGTCAGCTACAGGCTGTGAGCTTGTGAAAAATTATTGTACGGCTTTAGGCCAGTTAAAGTTAAAAGATTAAGTTAAGAGGATCAGTTAAATGTGATTCATTAGAATTTTTTGAAAAATCGAGGTAATGTTCTTTTTCACAAGAGCACCATTTAAAGTTGATCGAATAAGAGCTATTACTATAACAACAGCAAATACTGTAACACCTACTAAGCGTAGGATATTTTACTCTTCTTCTGGACAGAGCGAGCATTTTATAATAGTATATTGAATAAATTTAATAACTTATAAGATATTGTTAAATTCATAGTTTCCTGTTCTTGAAAAGTCAATTTGGCATGTTGAGCATAAAATTCCTGAATATCCTCGCAAACAAGAGCCTTATTCATTGAACTCTGGTGGTATCATACCTCTAAAAATATCATTGAATAAACTAAATACTTACAAGCACGCATTCGTATTTAAACATTCAATAAATGTTTGCGTTGTATTGCTCTTCCTCCAATAACCTGGTCTTGGACCTATATGAGAGCCACCCAGACATAACGCAACCGAAGTAGGGCAAGTAAGACAACTTCCTGGAGAAGTCATTTTGATAAGAGAGTATTAAGTCCCTGATATGCACTGTTCACAACTATAGAATAAATTAAATAATAGATTGTTCATACCTTCCTTTCTCAGAAAATTTCTCTCCTACTTCACACTCTCTCAAAGCTACAGTCATATTAAATATAGCTTTCTCAGAAGCTTAATCTTGCAGATATTTGATATTTGATGGCTTATTTTAATCAATACCATCTGTGTTAAAAATCACATCATATTGATATCCTGGAGATGCAGTGAAAAGTATCCCATTAACTTTGAAAATTCCATTTTTTGCATAGAAAATAGTTTGGCCTTCCACAATTGGAGAATATAAACCTTGTTTTTGTTGATCTTTTGGTTACCCTCTTTGATTAATATTGAGAGAATTATTTAGCACTAAAAATTTACTCAAAACAAATAAATAATAGTAAATAACAATAGTGATTTATAACTTAGATTAGGAATCAGTTTACAAAATTTATCCGTATTAATCAACAAGAGCGAGATACATCTAAGGCAAGTAATCGCCACTTCTAAAATTACTCTATGAGGTAACATAGAAATATAAAATATTTAAAAATCATATATTTTTAAAATAAGTTTATTGATAATTAATTTTAAAACTATTTAAGGACATGATATTTTTTATCTTGGTAGTTTTATTCTAGAATAATTTTGAAATTACTTATAATTTCAAATCTTTTATGTTAATTGAAAAACATATAGTTAAAAAAATAATAGTCTAAATATAAGAAAAATTATTAATTATAAAAGAGCAAGATCATCATTAAATTTATTATAAGACACAAATTTAATATTTCGAAAAGGCATTAATTAATCGCACATCTGAAATTAATAAAAATTTATTTATTTTAATTTTTTTCAAATTAATCTCTAGTTTTTAATATTTGCTAATGGTTCTTGCATGCTTTATAAAATTCTAGAGTTTAAAATTTGATCATAAGTATCCTCATTATAGCAAAACAATAAGTATCCGTTTGGAGAAAAAAATAATTATTTTTAAATATGCAATTTTAACTTAGAAAGTTATAGGAAAAAAATATTTAAATTTAAATTGTAACTTTTGCTAATAATATTAATTGTTTTTCAAACAAGTTTGTTATTGTTTAACTTGGTAATGGATAAAAAAATTTGTCAATAAAATATAGTAAAATAATAACCAGTTAAAACAATTAATTAATTATTTAATATCAAAAATTGATAACAATACCACAATAATCATCATAATCTTTTGTGCAAAACATCCAATATTTGGACCGTATATCTTTGCCAAGTTATTCTTATACACAAGCTAACTTTTATTAAGATATATTGGCTCTATATCTTGCCAATAAATTGCACCCCCTGAAATCCCAGCATAATTCTACTCAAAATAATTTATTCTATCCAGTTCAACTGTGCAATCGAAGGGCGCCGGGCATGTATAATACATCCCTCCACCATATTAATTCGCAATTGAATTTACTATTTTAGTGTTGTTTAGTATTAATTTGTTAATATTATCTAGATATAGTGCTCCTCCATTTGAATCATAGGCCCAAGAGTTTTATATCAAAGTGTTTACAATCTATTAATAAATTAATTATTTTCAATTTTACCATATAGAGATGTGTGGTCTGCTTCTCGTTAGAGGATTCCTGAAGATAGATAGCACCACCAAGTGGAGCATTCACATTTTTTATTTCTGAGTTATTCAAGTGGAAAATATAGCAATCTTTACATGAAATCGCGCCTCCTTCTTGTATCACTTATTTGGCGTTCGTATTATCTGAATGAAATTAGATAAAATATGGGTTGAAATATACGCTGAATTTTGAGGTTGTTAGAATAGAATTTCACTTATTGCAATTAAATTGCATTTGTAGCTTAACTATTTAATATTGATGAACTATCGATTGAAATCTAAAATATTATGAATAATTAAAAATCTTACATTTTAGCTTGATTAAAAACCATAAATAGAATCACCGCTGGAGTTCGCCATATTATAAGTCAATTAGCATTTATTTTTAAGAATCAAAGTAGTGAATTGTTAAGCCATAATCGCTCCTCCAGTAAAAGCTCGATTCTACCTGAAAATACACTGATCAAAGGTAACATTTGACTCTATTTTAAGTTAAGACTTAAAATAATCTTACATCCACTAATAAATATAGCACCACCATAGTAAGCATAACCATTTATAAAGCTTGATAAGGAAATTTAAATATCAGCGCCTCCTAAAATATACATGTAGGAACCTTATTAGTTTTGGTGGTCACTTAAATCTGTGAAAGTAGTTTTTGGCCTAAATTTATTTCATATAAAATAGTATGATTGTTTACATCTTAGAGTCTTAAAATACAGTATTCTTTATCTCTAAATCAGAGTATCCAACAAAAATTCCTCTTGTGCCAGAAGGTGAAATGTTATCTGAAAAATAACAATCCTCTATTAATACATCTGTTGAATACATGATAAATAATGTAGTCTAGCCAGCATAGTTATTTATAAAAGTCGTGTTCTTAATGACTTATGGGAAATCCTAAAAAGATTTTATGTGATTTAATTTATGAGTTACAAGGGAAGTTCCAAAGAGATTTATTGTTGAAATCTAATCTAAGGCATAATTGTTCTCGATAAGAGTGCTTTCCATATACATCCAAGATTTTGTAACAACGTTGATCAAGCCAATTTTCCTAGCCCAATTATCATGAATGTGACAGTCATAAAATGTAATAAAAGTCTCTAAGTCAGCTTAAAAGCAGCCACATTCTTGAGCAAAATTGTGATAGAAAGTACAATTGTGAAAGGTTATATTGCTTTTTAAATGTGCACTCACCCCTGCCACCATTCCACTGTTGTTATAGTAAACAGAATTATAGTCATTTAAGTTTAAGTCTGTAGAAAGCCAGACTCCACCTTCATTGCAGAACCTAAAAATAATTTAAAACTAAATTTAAAGAGTAAACTAACCTATATGTGTTATTAATAGCAATGACGTGTTTTGCAGATTGTGCAAAAATTGCACATTTAAATTTTCTAACATTAGACTCAACTGAATCAAAAACAGCTTCCTCGTAATTGAAGGTTGAAGAGCACTAAATTAAAGAATTTTTTATGGTTATATAAGTCGACAACGAGTCCGCCTGAGTAAAAATTACCTATAGTTTATATAATTTATTTACATTTAATCATTACACTTCCATAAATGCCAACTTTGTTATCAGCGAATCTGCAATTGTCACAAGTGAAATTTGATACCTGATTTAAATAGAATACAGCACCTAGGTATAAAGCTTATGAATTTGTAAATTCACAGTTTATTAAGACTAGATTTATTGCACTATTAGCAACGTAAAAAACTCCTCCGAGTGCGCTTGATGTGAGTTAATTGAAGTTAGAATTTTAAAAAGTAAACGTGGTCTTCACTGAAGTTGCTGATTGTGGAATGAAATAAAATCCTCCTCCATAAAAGGCTGCATAAGCATTTTGAAAAGTGTTAGCAATTTTTATGCACATTAAAGATATGCTTTAAATAAAAATAGTATTATTAATTATATAAATGTATTTATAGTGTTGTTATCAAACACACCAGAGCATGAATCAATCATTCAATTTTTACTATAAACATTATTTATTTAAATATAATTTAAGCCAGTGGATTACACCAATGCCAGCTATTTGAGCATAATTTTAATCAAAGACGGAGTTATAAAAGTATATATTAGAGTTTTTTGCTAGAAATACAGCCCCCATTAAAGCTGCATTTTTCTTATAGGTAGATCCATAATCCCAAAACTTTGCTTAATCAAAGAAATAAATACCTCCTCTTGTAGATAAACCATTTTCCATCAATTTTAATTAATAATTCTTTATTTATAAGTTAAATAAGTTTATGAGATTTTTAGTAAAAGTATTATTTATTGAGGTCACATTAGCACCAACAAAGTAAAAGATACCTTCATAGATCTTTTAAGTATATGCTATGGTCACTCCATCAATTTTCATGAGAGCTATGAGCATTTATGAATCAAAGTTATCCTTAAATCTAATATAAGAGTTCTTCATTGTGAAATTAAGATTTTTATCTAATGTTGCTGCCACTTAATAGTACTTAGGAAAGAATTCATATTAGCATGAGCTATTTTTAACGAAGGTAGTTTTATCAATAATTATAGAAGCAGCTTGTTATACTTAAAAAACGCAACCCTGATACTCGTTCATGACGACCATGTAATTGTTGTAAAATTAGGCAGTATCTATATTCACTTAAACCTTGGGATGGTTGAGATAGATCAGTCCACCTCCTTGATAAATTGACATGTTTTGAAATAAGGTGTTTTAAATTGTTAAAGTCGAAGCTAGAGCAGTGGTGTCTTATTCCATTTAAATAAAGGCTCCAGTACTTGAGGTTTGAATGTCTGTTAGAATGGAATTTTTCAAAGATATATGAGAGTCGCCCTTTGAGTAGATATAAAATAGCATATAATTAAAGTTATTTTAAGATATTAACACTTTTATAACTCCTCCGTTTTAAGAGTATATTTAGGTAAATAATACTTAATCGATATCTATAGTACATCCCACACAATAAATTGCACCGCCCAGAATTTAAAACAAAAAATAATGTTTTATATAATTTAATAATTAAATTAATATCTTGTAATCTGAAAATAAATTATTGTGCAATAAAAAGTCAACTAATTTAATTATTAAAAAAGGGATATTTCATAACAAAGATTATTCTAGAAAATTTGTAATTCTAAATTAATTTGCCAATACAAAGTTTAGTATTATGTTTTAGTTTTGAATTGATCCCAAATTTTTATAAACACTGTATTTTTCAGTAAGCGAAATATATTAATTAATTTGAAAGATTCCGCCTTAACTAGCTTTTCCACATTATTCATAGGTGTTATTTAGTGAAGAAATTGTCGATTAGGATGTTGCTTCTAAAGCAAATGCTGAACCATAGCTGCCTGTTAAGTAATAAAAATTAATTACTATTTTATTGTAGTAATCACCAGACGAGTGACACTTAAAATCAGATTTCAAAATATTAAGCTATATTTATGTACCACTCAAACTCATTTTAAACCTATTGAATAAATCTATACTTTAAATGACATATATTGTAATATATAAACATATTTAAATGAACCATTTAAAAGTATAACCAAATTATTATATGATTAAATTAGAGATTTAAATTAGACTACCTTTTGATAGTGACTAGACATCTGCAAATTTAGAATATTTCATATCAATATTTATTGAAATAGCATTTACTTAAAAGACTCCACCTCCATGATATAAGCTGCTTAAATTATAGAAATTGCATGAATCAATCTCAATTTATACTGTATCGGCTATTAAATACACTAAACCACCTCCTTAAACTGTATTAACTTTTATATCGTCAAATTCGACTGATTCTAAATAAGAACTTAAAGTGTCTTTGAAATCTGTATTTTTCATCAATAAATCGATCTGTAAAGCAAAATAAAATTCCTAAAATTATAAAATTCTAAGTTTGCATGTAAATATATATAAATTATACGCTTGATCCCTCAAAGTACAAAAATCCTCCATCACTTAAACTTTAGGAAGTTTCTATAGTGAATTAATCTAAATTTAGTTCCAGCAATCCAATCGTATCACTTTCTAAATAGATTGAACCTCCCATATATGCTGAATTAGAAATGAATTTAGGCGTCACAAAAGCAAAAGTAAAACAGTTTTTGCAGTATATTGCGCCACCAAATACAGCTTAATTTTCTATAAAAGTTAATAGTAACACAACCAAATTTATTCTTACAATAATAATTGCTGGAATTTTCAGAAAATTCTGAACTTTAATCACTTTTAATGTGAAAAATTGAACCTTAATAGCTCCCGTAGCAATTTTAATAAGTATTTTGCTCAGAATGTACTTAGATGTTGTCATTTATGGAATTTAAGTAAAACAATGACCCTTTCTATGCTTTAAATTGGCTTTCTATATTCGTTTCTAAATAAGCAAGTGAGTTTGCCAAAATATCACTGGACAAGGTCTCTTCACAAGTAAAAACTGAATCTTGTATTGTTAATTAGAAACTATTTGGTTAATTAATGTAGATGGATTGGCCTATTGAGTTTGAGAGTGTGCCAGTTTATGTCATATTTGAGAAAAGTATTCCTTCTATCATATCATATTAACTGTCTGATATGTATATAAGCCCACCTAAAAAATAGATGAAATAGAAATATTTTTACCTGCAATTTTAGCGTTAATTTGTGTGAGCAACGAATTTATGATATAGATTTAAGAATTTTTTAGATTTGTGATTTGCATGAAACCTCCATAAGATTAGGCAGTCACATACTCTAACTAGCAGTAATCAATATTTTAAATAAAAAATCGAAAGATAAGAAATCTCATATAAAATGAAGAATTAAAAATACACATTATTAATATAGCAGTTATCGAGAATGAAGTTAAATTAGGGAAGGTTATCAAATGATGATATTTATAAAATAATTCCGAAATCCCCCTTAATTTAACTGAAATACGAATCTTTAAGTATAGTCATATTTTGCTATTATCCAATAGTATTCGCTTAATTAGTAAAATATATCTAAAATATACTATTTTAAGAATTCCAGCTCGTTAATTAATTTGTAGGTACATCCACCAATAAATTTATATTTAAAACCTTGGGGTGGAAGTTTCCTGACCCCAAACAGTTTCCCGTCCCCAGCATTAAATTTTATATTGTTTGGCAATAATAATATTAGAAACTTATAAATTTCAATTTTAATTACTATTACCTTGTCCTAAACAGCTTTTATTAATATATAATTTTCAAGATACATAATTATTCTTTATCAAATTATAATTTAAAAACAATTCTAAAATAATTATTTTTTATTAATAATTAATGTTATTTTCATTAAAATGTGAATTCATTATCAAGGTAGAAATGATAATTTAAGCTAGAATAAAAATAACTATATCATAATTAATTATAAAGATTCCTTGAAAATTATAAAAATTGCATATTTTTATGAATGAGGCAGGAAACTTCCAAAGGGGGCAGGAAACTACCTCTTTGGGGTCAGGAAACTTCCCCCTCCCCACAAAACCTTGATTTCATTTAAATTTATGGAGTCAGCGTAGAAACTAAAAAAGGGTTGATCGTTTTTACATCCAACACAATCAATATTTTCAAAAGTTACATTATTGAAATTAATCAACAAAAATATTTAGTAATTTGAAACTCTCTTAAAAAATACTTAAAATATTTTATTATGATTAATCTTAAGATGAAAGAAGAACTGGGCTATTAATTAACTTAAAACCTTTTTTGGAGAACTCACAATTATAAATTTATCTTTTTAGATTTTATATATTAGAAAGTGAAGAATGGTTAAGTCTTCTAGAATTTTAAAATTTTAATCTTAATATGTATTTCAATTTTGAAAAACTTATTTCTATATCTTTAAAAGAATAATTTTGGATTTATTTTATTGAATTATTTCTGAGGATGTTTGACTTGGTGTTAAAGTATCCTTATCAAAACTAACAAACAAATGATATACTTAATTTAATATCTTACAATTTGTAGTTTAGAATCATAGAGTAAAATTAGGCTGATTCACTTAGGGCAATCTAAAATTCAATATCTGAAAACTCAGTATTTTCTATCAATAAACTCCCTGCTTAAAATTTATCTTATTCAGCAGAAATCAATGGCAGAAGAGATCCATATTTTTTAGTATCTATTTCACTAATTAAAATCAAATTTATATTACTTTTTAATGAATCTAATGTCGCTTAATCTGTAATATCAAGTATATTGTCATGATTCAAACCTTTTTAATTGGAAATTTTTGTATTTTGAATATTAATCTCTCCATATAAATGAGACAAAAATATTACTTAAGCTCTATCAATTGAGTGAGTAATCTCATTTTAGAAGTTATTAGAGATTTCACAGTCTTTAAAAGTCAATTAGTTTGAGAATTAGATATTTATGAGAGCTTTACTATGAGTATTTTGGAAAACTGAAATAGTTTTAGTCGTTTAAAATATCGTAGCAAGGTTTAAGCTATTGAATGATGATGAAGTTTTGAACTAAGGGTTTATTAAGATTGTAGAAACCAGATTATTGTAGTACTTTGTTGTATCTAGTGAACCTTCTTTATTGTTATTGAAATGGGAGTTTTCAATTATTATTCTTTAAATCCCTTTGAGTTCAATTAACCCCTAAGAGTTTCCAAACTAATTATCAATAAAGTTATTGCCTTTGAGTATAAATTTTTTGTAGTAAACTTGAATATCAATTGAATTGTACGAGTATGTGTGAATATCTGTGGCTGTAAGGGCAGAGTAGTCAGTGTATGTGTACTCATCAATCAAAGCAGAGGATATTTACACATTCATTCTGAGCTTATCCCGCTCATCAATCGAAGCCACTGTAGGGTCATAGCACTCCACACTTAAAGTTGGGCCTGTAAAAGCTGGGCATCCGAAGTTATAGGTGAAAGAATTCTCTTCAACTGTTATACCAGTGCATTTTAAAGTTGAGTCTGAAATGCTTTCTTGAAATAGGTTTGATGTTTAGATTCTCAATTAAATTCCGACTGTATCGTAATACGCCGCATTTTTTGTGAAAGTATTTTTATAGATGATGGTTGGGTAGATACCTTGCTGTGATTCTTGCAATAAAATATTTACCAATCCATTTATCACAGTGTTTTAATCAAAGTTGTTATTCATAATGTAAATTCCGAAATTATGATTCTAGATTGGTTAATTGTATATAATCTTCATAATCAATTTATATAAATTTAGTATAAGATTGAGATCAAATGCCTCATTTGAAATTTGTCCTTTGTACCAAATATAGTCGTTGCTGATTGGCTTTCCTTATTGTAAATACTCTCTGCTATCGAGCAATCAATAAAGTTTTACTGATTGTTTATAATTAATAATATTATTTTTATGATGATTATAGTACTTTTTTAAAAAAATTTTCATATTAAATCTAAGTATTTATTAAATTATAAGAAACTAGAATCTTCTATGATTACATTACCTCTGAAATTGTCTAAATTTAATATTTTTCCATGATGTACTAATCCATAATTCGAATTTACTTTGATTGGTGTAATTTGCTATTATTCGAAATGATACATTTGTTTAAAAATAGTATTTTTAATTGATATAGAGAAGCATGGATTCTTGTCTGAGTTTATCAATGAACAAGATTAGTTGAAAGGATTGAATTTATACAATATTTAGTGCTTAATTATGAAATTAAATTTATTTAGATGAATGTTAATGTCTCTTCAGAATCAATGAAGTTGTAGATTTGATTTTAGAGTAAATTATTTCTGTATTGATAGCTTTGCACTTCATTAGCACTTGAAGTTGAGTATGAATCATAGCTAAGTATTTTCTTATAGTTTCTGATTATTGAGCCACATTAACTAAAACTTTGAAATACAGAGTTAGTAATTTCTACATTACCACCATAGCTGTTTAGTTCGATTAGTGAATTAAAATCGTAGTAAAAATTTCTGAATTCTACGTTCTAAATTGATTAAAAATTTTAAATAAATTGGAATATATTTTACATCAAGTATAAGTGTAGGAGATGAGCTTAAAACCATGTGTTCATTTAAGTCAAATTCTATGAATGATGTTCCTTGAGCTAAATCTAATTTTAATATGAAAACATAGCCTTAGTAATTAAATTTAAGTTTATTTGACAATCCATTGATCTAAGGAAGTGTTATAAAATTAATATAGCAAGTAATATACGATCTAGCATGATTATTGCACCCATAGGATCCGCTATCTGTAAATAAAGTTGCTGTATCATCTACAGAGCAGCACTTTGTCCTTTGTGATAAACATGAATTCGTATCATCCTCATCTATTTGAAACTTATTATAAATCAAATCGAATGTTACATTAAATAATTGAATCTAAGCTGTCAAAGACAATATAGCTTAAAGTAAGCCCAGCTCCTACTTTTAAATTAAACTTATCTCTCATTTTATTGTAAATTGTTAAATGAGTATCATCTGTTACACAAAGTGCATCTGAATTTATTGAACAAAATAGTGGTTAGATAGTCATTTCTATAACTTAATGAGACTTATCTTGCTTTAAAGGTCTGTATGTGTTTCTTGCGTTTCTTAACAGATAATGATACAAAATAAATTAAATTATTTTAAAATCAAATAAAATTAATAAATGGTTAAAGTTTCAATTCTTTATCATCTTAATAATTCAAATGTAGAATGCTCAAATAACAAGTACTGCTTGATTTGCTCTTCTTCTGACCCTACTTCTTGCAGCTCCTGCGCTTCAGATTATTCCAGTTCTTGTACTTCATATTCCTTTGAAAGCTTTTTGGATAATTGCCTTTAAGGGGTTTCGGGGTCAAGCTCTTCATGCTAAATGTGCAAGGATTATTTTTTTGTCAACCAAATCAACTAAAATTATGCCATTTAAATTATATTTTATATAACTCATGTTCAAGTTGCAGTCCTCTCACTAATTGTTTGGAGTGTGATTCAAGCTATAACTGTGAATAATGCGAACAGGGCTTTACACTAGTTGATTCAAGCACAGTTTCAACCAGATTAAGAAGAAACTTAGAATTTAATGATAATCAGATTTTAAATTTAGATTAGAATAGCAATTAAAGTAGTAAGGATTAAAATAGAGAATTAACAACATCTACTCAAATTTGCTTTGGTAAGATAAAATGTTTTAAATTCGGCTATAAATAGATTGCAATAAAAATGCTGAGAATTATGAGAAATATTTTTCTGACTGTGCTTCTTGCACTTAGGATTTTATTATAAATTCTTTAATTATTTATTTTTTGAATTTATATTAGATTCGTCAAATTAATCACTCACAGTATGCAATGGGTGCAAGAATGGATTTTTTAATGATGGAAAATGCGTATCTAAGTGCCCATCTGGCTACTATGGAACTTAAGACTTCACTGAAAGAGGTCTAATTTCTTAATCTTTTTTTTTTATTATAAAAATTATTTAAAAAAAATATTTTAAAAAATCTTATTGCTCTCGTAAAGCATTTACATTTTATAAACAAACTTATATTAGAATGTCATTCAAGTTGTGAAGAATGTATCGGTTAATCTTCAAGTGAATGCACAAAATGTTCATTTTAATTTGATTTATTTTTCTTTGTTATTTTTTTTTGGAAATATTGATATTACTTACAGTGGTTTCAATTGATGAGCGAGACTAGCTCAGCATGAATGTGCAAATATCCTCTGCTCTGATTGATGAGTACACATACACTGACTACTCTGCCCTTACAGCTACAGATATTCACACATATTCATACAATTCAATTGATATTCATGTTGACTACAAGAAAATGATTATTAAAGGAAACTTGTTTAGTATGAATCTCTTTGGCAATGGCATATTTCTTTTAATTTATTTTAATGCAAAGGTCTCCTAGTTATTAAAGGCCTGCAAAGAATTTTCATTGAGTCATGTTCCTTCATAAAAAACCACGAAAATTCTTTAGAACTATCACTTCTCTATCAAAATCTTCACTTGCAATTAGTCTTTACAATACAAAGCCCATTAACCAAAACTTCAATAATTTCTTAATTCTCTCAACAGGAAGTATATAAACTCGAATCATCTATTACTAATACAGATCTTCTGGCTAAAAGTCTTATTTACATAGAATACACAAATTATGTACAAATATTAGGAGATGAGATAAGCTGGACTGTTCTACTAGAAAATAATGATAAAATTGAAAGATCAAATGCTATAATGTTTTCTAGTTTATATGGAAGTATTGAAATATCAGACACGATTATTCATGATTTTTATGGAATGTACAGTTAAGACATGATTGGCTTATTTAATCAAACATTTGTTGAAACTATTCATGGTATGAATATTTTTTTTAATTAATATGATTTAATCTTAATATAGAATCGAAACGATATGGAAGTATGTACCCATTCATTAATATGCAGAGTAGTAAAAACTAAGTTGGTAGTCTAACAATAAAAGATTCAAGTTTTGAAAATATTTATTTCTAATATAGATAAAAGAAAATGATTTTAGAAATATAAAAATAATTAAGACAAGTAATATTCTGGCTGTTTTATTTGTAAAATAATTTTTATTTCGAGTTTTAGATTAATTTTTTAAGGGCATTTTTTATTGATCTTTTATTACCTTGAAGAATGTTAGGTCCTATTCTTTATCTTACATAATAATATATAGTATAAAATATAAGAGTTTAATAGAAATTATCTAAAAAAATATCATAAGAGAGTTCTTTTAATCAATGGAATATAATTTAATTAGATTAGAGGCAAATAATATAATTTAAATGCTCTCATTTAAATTTTAATATGGATTTTTCAAAAACAATTCAGTATAATACTTACAATAATTATTTTTCTTATTAAATCAAAAGAAACATTAACACTAAATAATAAAATAAAAATTAAATGAGCATTAGATAAACATTTTTTTCTCCAGATATTATACTAAGTTTTTATTAGAAAACTAATTTAAAACCATTTTTAATTAACTATAAAATCAAAACTTACATCTATAATTAATATTTTATTAAAATTTAAATATTAAATCTTTAAAAGTCTATTTTTAGTAATAACATGATTCTTCCAGTACAACTTAAAAATCTTGGCTATTCTCCTATAGTTAGTAAGCATTTATTCATTGTTATATTTAAAATTAGATATGAACAGACAACTCCAATTGTAAAGCCTTTAAGTTTAGTAGCAATCACAAGTACAACTTTTCAACTAATTGACTGTGCTAAATGCCTTTAAACTCACTCACTATTTTCATTTTACACAGATAATCTACAAATGACTTCTCTTGCCATATAAAATATAAATCAGTTTTTTGGGATCGCAAACTAAACTTTACTAGAATCGCTTAAGAGCAACTCAACTATATTTTATGTAGTGTGGTCTAATATATCTAATAGTTTAAGTGTTTTGAGTTCTATAGAAGTTATTAAAAATAGTGCAATAAATTAAATAAGTGGGGACTTAGGAAGTTTCATGAGGATAAGTAGTTTAGATAATTTAGCAAAAGTCAATGCAATGATTAAATTTTAATATAATAAAATTTAATAATTAAGGTATAAAGTTTCTATTTTGTAAATAAATTTAATCTATTAACTATTTTTTGCAATATTTTAGAATAACACATTTGAAAATATTGACAGTTAAACTTCTGGAGGTTTGATAAATTTTATGAATTTATAATATTCAGAGCATACTCATATTAATGATACATTTACCAATGTCTTTTCAAAGTTAAAAGGTGGAATATAATATTATTAATTTGTTTAATTTATAAATTTATTAAGATATTCTAATTATATTATAATTTATGCTAATTCAGAAATTGAAAATCAAATAGGAAGAATATCAATACAGTCATCAAAAATTTATCAAACTTCTACAATTCCACTTGGAACTGCTGTATATAATAAAGTATAATTTATAAATAACTATAATTTTTTAAATAATTTATACATTTCCCAGCCTTATGAAACTACTTTCGAAATATAAGATTCAATTTTAATTTGCAATTAAGATTATAAAACTGCTAACTTTGGAATATTAAGCAATTTTTTGTAAAATTAAGTCACCTATGAATAAGTTACAGCTGGTACTCCTTTCGTAATTGAATCAACTTAGGGTAAAGTTATAGTCTATTCTTAAGACAATGATTTTTCATATTGCGAGAAAAGTAAATATGGTGGTGTATTTAAAATTTAGTCCTATGGGGAGAGTGAGATCACTGAACTTAGGAGTGTCTATTAATGTAAGAATTAATCTAAATAAAGTTGTTAACTTATATAGATAATCAAGCTTTATATGGAGGTGCAATATACTGCAAAAACTGCTATTCTTTCACTTTTGAAACTCCTTAATTCATTTCTAATTCAGCATATATGGGAGGTTCAATTTATCTCGATTATGATGAAAATTCTTCAACAGACACTATAACCTTTGATTTAAATGGCTTTACAGCATAAAATTCAAACTCTCTTTCTAATGGAGGATTCTTGGTAATTAATGGGGAAGCTTAAAGTTTCTCATTAACGATAATAAACTCAAACTTTAGTGAAGTCTATTCAAGTTTAGTGAATTAATAAGATGATTTTAAATTGCTTGAGGATGGAGGAGGACTGGGGTATCTTTATGCAAATAGTCTAACTTTGACAATCAGCAACTGTGAATTTAATAAGATAAAGTCTCAAAATTTTAATGGAGGGCTTTTCAACATAATAACTAACATTTCTGATATTACAATATCTGAGAGTATTATAGAAGAAGTCTAAGCTGTTTAAAGTGGAAGCATTATTAACTTGAAAGTATTCAATTGTTTATTTTAAAAAATTTTATTAAAATGTAAAAATTATAATTAACTAAAGTAATGTTGGAGATTTGAAGATAATGAATAATCCCTTAATCTAAGTCATGTCATCAACTAGCATTCCTTCCTTATCTACAACATATGCAACTATAGGAACAGCTTTCTAGATATAATTTAGTACACTCTCTGTTATCTATTCTTCAAATATAAGCTTTATTTTTAAATGCTGAATTAATAAATAACGAAGATTTTCTTTAAAATTATAACACATACAAGAGTTGTGGAATTTCCTCAAAAGGAGGAGTTTTTAATCTAAATTAATACAGTAACTTAACAGAAGCTGGCAGCATATTTTTAAATAATTACGCAACACTTGGTGGAATATATTACTGCGACTCTTGCTACTTGAATATCTACAAATCTTACTTCACATAAATAAAGTCAATAAAAGGAAATATTATCTATGCGATTGGAGATGCAAAAGTGCAATTTATCTATAGCAATGTAACTGATAGTTAGTCTATGTAACAGGGAAGTTTTATTAATTTTGAAAAAGCTAGCAGTAGTAGTCCCTCTATCCTTTTGATATAGTATTCACTTCTAGGGTTTTCATTTTTTAAATAAATTCATACTCCTAAAGATAAAAAAATAAGATAATCTACTCAAAAATTCATTTTTTTATGTCCAATTTAACTTTTCAAAAATCTTTCACAGTACAATGGAGGTGGAGTTATAAAATTAAACAACGCTAATGTACAAGTTACAATTTAACTCTCATAATTTATAAACAATTACATAGTAGTTACCCCAGCTGATTCTGTTACAGGTGGAATTTTTCAAATAGATTAAGCTAAGAGCATTGTAATTGATCAAGCGAAATTTTTAAAAACAAATTCAAGTTAATATGAATATTGGCCTAAATACTATTAAATGATGTATTCTTTGCAGAGTGGATTAATTTTTAATAAAGATTAATTTCTGATTAGAGAGAAATAAATAAATAGTAAGTAATAATTAAGAAATTAATTTAATTAAATTAAAATTATCAAATGAGTCTTGGAAGCATGACTTCTAGAGGGGGAGTGAAGTGTTGAAATCCAAGTTTTTGAAGTGATTCGATTAAATCTGTTCCCTTAATTGCAACCCTCCTTTCTTTGGAAATTTCTTCAGTCATGTCGTGAGTCACAAAGCAAATGAATTCTGTTAGCATTTGCTGCATTAATTCGGCCATTTCAGGTTCAAATCTGGGTGCTTGACTGTTGTAACTTGAGAGGGTTGCTGATTCGTCGTATTCTTATGAGTAGTTCTGTAATTGTTCTTTATTGTGGATTTCTGAAAGTGTGTTTCTAATTATTTTTTCAATTTTGGTTACTGCGATGAATTGCTCTTTCTTGTCAAAAATGCTCATTTTATTTATTTATTTTTATTATTATTATAATTTAATTAAAATGCCTCCCTTAAATAGTCAGAAATTTGAATATTCAAAATTTAAATGTTCAAAATTGAATATTCAAAATAACTCATCAAGAAGATTTATTAAAATTATAATTAATGACTTAAAGAGGTGTTTTTGAAATTAAGTTACTTGTATAATTTAAAATATACTTTATTCATTATTTGAACTTATTGTTTTATTAAATAATTCACTAATAATTAGGTACTTTCAGTTATACTCGAAACTTCAAGATATTTAAAATACTTGAAAATTATTTACATATAGTTTTCATTTTATATTAATTGATATCTTTTTTATTTTTATTTTATTTAAGACATCTAAGCGGCAAAATGTAAACCTTTGAAAATATAAATACTAATTTTATATAAAAACAATTTATTTATTTATGAATATTCTTGATCATTATATAAAATTTTTTTAAATAAAAATAATTAAGGACTCAACTTATACGCACCCAAAAATTAACTAGGAATTATCAAGTATTTGAAATTAATGTTTTAGTCTCATGAGTTCGATTGGAAAATGAATGGTTTTAATATTAAAAAATGTGTTAATATATTGATTTTAAATAGGACAGTGAATCATTCCAAGAAACTTTTTGAATCCACGCTCAATCTATTTCAGCTCATAAATAATGATTGCTTCTATTGATTTCTTTTGAAGACGAAAAGTAGACTTTTAAGACTCACAGATTTAAGTTTTTGATAATTATTAATTCAAGAGTTCATAAACTATTAAGTTTTTTATTCTAAAGAATAAAAGTTTGCTGGGACTATTTTCACGTTTACTCAAGAGCTATGATATTTAAACTCAATTTTCCAATACTACTAACATCTCTATATACTGTTGCTAATAATTAAGGAAATGTGATATTCTTATAAAAGTACTTCATAAATTATTGCTGAGATCCTTTGTAGCTAGCTCTAATTTCATTCAAAAAGAAAAACCTTAGCTTAATATCTCAATGCAGAGTTGCATATCTAGAAATAAGAGACGGTCTTTAATGCAAGTTTAGCTAATCTTGTAAGGATTAAGGTTTACATGCTATATGAGATGCTTCTCACTCTATTTATTGAGAGGAGTAAATACAATTTTTCACAAACTTAGGATAATATAATTTGTAAGAGATCTAAGGATTGTTTCAAAGCTTAAACAAAGTTCGATAATGCTCCTGTATATATATCAATTCTAATGTCCACAAGTGAATACAATTAAATTCTACTTGGAATTAATTAAGAATATATATATGGGACTTTAAGTGTAATAAGGTTGACTTGATTCAAAGTTATTACTTTCCAAAAGAAAACGAAAGACTGAAATTTTGGGGATTACATTCCAATCCAAAGATCGTAGCATATTGAAAGCAAAGAACGTTTCTCTAAAAACTATGTACAATCTCTGTTGATTAATGGCTTTTTCTACAAATTAGAATGATCATTCTTAAAAAGGAAAGAGGTAAATTTAAAAGGCAAACAACTTCTGAGGCTGTATAGATTTGGATTTCCAACTTTAATAGAAGACGTTGAGAAAGCAGCAGCATGCTTTGAAAGTTAGTAAACTTGAATGCCAAAATAAGATAAATTCTTCACAACTGAATTCAGGTTAAACAAGCAACCAGCACAAAAGGATGCACTCTGGCAATGACAGGATTAGTATTCAAGATTATTTTAGCACGTCAAAAGAGCAGTGACCACGTACATAAATGGGAGATATTATTCATGACTTTCCAAAGTCTTTACTAACTCAGATAAGGATATAATCTAAAGAAGCTCGTCATATTTCACTGATTAAGCCAAAATGGGCATCCAAAAGAAAGATTTTATTAAGTTTACATATGTGGAATTAGGAGTCTGCTATCCAAATTCCTTAACTAAATGCTCTTGATCTTCGAAACTTAAGTTAGAACTTTTAAACAAAAAAGCCTTTTTGTCTTAAGGAAACCGATACCATTTTAGAATAAGCTATTAAAGCTTTCTTTTCAACTAACTCTATTAAAAGATAAGTAACTAATAACTATAGTAATAAATAAAGGATATTTAAGAAAGGAAAAGATTTAATGAAAGAATATCTTTCAACTCGTGCGAGATTTTATTGTAAAAAGGCTAAGGTAAGAGATTTGACTTTATTTAATATAATAGTTTATCAGTAACACGACCTTCAAAGAGCAGCTCCATGGACAAAGTTATGTTCACATGGATATAAAGCCTGAAAATTTTAAAACTATAATTTTCATTCAAAAATACGAGGAAAGTAGAATAAAGGCTGTGGGTAATCCTTATATAATGTCAGAGAATTATATGGAGAGTATGCCTTACTGCTAAGCATGAGTAACAATTAATAAATTAAAAGGAAATAAGAAAGAACTCATCAGAAAATTCATGCTTTAACCTCTATTGACAGCAACGCTTAAGATATCAAGAAAATTAAGCATAAAAAGTAGTATTCTTTAAATTCTAATCTCTATCTGGCTAATTTATACCTTCCAAATTGACAGTCAAATCCATGCAAGGTTTTTTAATTTGAACTACTGAATTAGTCTTAATCGTTTTTGTTTTTAATTTGATACACTTGGGTTTTTACCAACCTCCTTTTTTTGGTATTTGCTACAAATATTTCGCCATAAAATATATTTTAAGATGGAATTATTTCGGGTTGGGAGACATTATAATGATAAAAAGATAAAATTTATACTTGAAGATATTAAAAATAATTTATTAAATTGTTTGTGACACTAAAATAATATGTTGAATGGTTAATCTAAACTTTTTTATTTAATTAATTAATAGTGATTAAGTAATATATAAGAAAACAAGTGTAATTAAGAAATTAATTTAATTAAATTAAAATTATCAAATGAGTCTTGGAAGCATGACTTCTAGAGGGGGAGTGAAGTGTTGAAATCCAAGTTTTTGAAGTGATTCGATTAAATCTGTTCCCTTAATTGCAACCCTCCTTTCTTTGGAAATTTCTTCAGTCATGTCGTGAGTCACAAAGCAAATGAATTCTGTTTAGCATTTTGCTGCATTAATTTCGGGCCATTTCAGGTTCAAAATCTGGGTGCTTGACTGTTGTAACTTGAGAGGGTTGCTGATTCGTCGTATTCTTATTGAGTAGTTCTGTAATTGTTTCTTTATTGTGGATTTCTGAAAGTGTGTTTCTAATTATTTTTTTTTCAATTTTGGTGTTACTGCGATGAATTGCTCTTTCTTGTCAAAAATGCTCATTTTATTTATTTATTTTTATTATTATTATAATTTAATTAAAATGCCTCCCTTAAATAGTCAGAAATTTGAATATTCAAAATTTAAATGTTCAAAATTGAATATTCAAAATAACTCATCAAGAAGATTTATTAAAATTATAATTAATGACTTAAAGAGGTGTTTTTGAAATTAAGTTACTTGTATAATTTAAAATATACTTTATTCATTATTTGAACTTATTGTTTTATTAAATAATTCACTAATAATTAGGTACTTTCAGTTATACTCGAAACTTCAAGATATTTAAAATACTTGAAAATTATTTACATATAGTTTTCATTTTATATTAATTGATATCTTTTTTATTTTTATTTTATTTAAGACATCTAAGCGGCAAAATGTAAACCTTTGAAAATATAAATACTAATTTTATATAAAAACAATTTATTTATTTATGAATATTCTTGATCATTATATAAAATTTTTTTAAATAAAAATAATTAAGGACTCAACTTATACGCACCCAAAAATTAACTAGGAATTATCAAGTATTTGAAATTAATGTTTTAGTCTCATGAGTTCGATTGGAAAATGAATGGTTTTAATATTAAAAAATGTGTTAATATATTGATTTTAAATAGGACAGTGAATCATTCCAAGAAACTTTTTGAATCCACGCTCAATCTATTTCAGCTCATAAATAATGATTGCTTCTATTGATTTCTTTTGAAGACGAAAAGTAGACTTTTAAGACTCACAGATTTAAGTTTTTGATAATTATTAATTCAAGAGTTCATAAACTATTAAGTTTTTTATTCTAAAGAATAAAAGTTTGCTGGGACTATTTTCACGTTTACTCAAGAGCTATGATATTTAAACTCAATTTTCCAATACTACTAACATCTCTATATACTGTTGCTAATAATTAAGGAAATGTGATATTCTTATAAAAGTACTTCATAAATTATTGCTGAGATCCTTTGTAGCTAGCTCTAATTTCATTCAAAAAGAAAAACCTTAGCTTAATATCTCAATGCAGAGTTGCATATCTAGAAATAAGAGACGGTCTTTAATGCAAGTTTAGCTAATCTTGTAAGGATTAAGGTTTACATGCTATATGAGATGCTTCTCACTCTATTTATTGAGAGGAGTAAATACAATTTTTCACAAACTTAGGATAATATAATTTGTAAGAGATCTAAGGATTGTTTCAAAGCTTAAACAAAGTTCGATAATGCTCCTGTATATATATCAATTCTAATGTCCACAAGTGAATACAATTAAATTCTACTTGGAATTAATTAAGAATATATATATGGGACTTTAAGTGTAATAAGGTTGACTTGATTCAAAGTTATTACTTTCCAAAAGAAAACGAAAGACTGAAATTTTGGGGATTACATTCCAATCCAAAGATCGTAGCATATTGAAAGCAAAGAACGTTTCTCTAAAAACTATGTACAATCTCTGTTGATTAATGGCTTTTTCTACAAATTAGAATGATCATTCTTAAAAAGGAAAGAGGTAAATTTAAAAGGCAAACAACTTCTGAGGCTGTATAGATTTGGATTTCCAACTTTAATAGAAGACGTTGAGAAAGCAGCAGCATGCTTTGAAAGTTAGTAAACTTGAATGCCAAAATAAGATAAATTCTTCACAACTGAATTCAGGTTAAACAAGCAACCAGCACAAAAGGATGCACTCTGGCAATGACAGGATTAGTATTCAAGATTATTTTAGCACGTCAAAAGAGCAGTGACCACGTACATAAATGGGAGATATTATTCATGACTTTCCAAAGTCTTTACTAACTCAGATAAGGATATAATCTAAAGAAGCTCGTCATATTTCACTGATTAAGCCAAAATGGGCATCCAAAAGAAAGATTTTATTAAGTTTACATATGTGGAATTAGGAGTCTGCTATCCAAATTCCTTAACTAAATGCTCTTGATCTTCGAAACTTAAGTTAGAACTTTTAAACAAAAAAGCCTTTTTGTCTTAAGGAAACCGATACCATTTTAGAATAAGCTATTAAAGCTTTCTTTTCAACTAACTCTATTAAAAGATAAGTAACTAATAACTATAGTAATAAATAAAGGATATTTAAGAAAGGAAAAGATTTAATGAAAGAATATCTTTCAACTCGTGCGAGATTTTATTGTAAAAAGGCTAAGGTAAGAGATTTGACTTTATTTAATATAATAGTTTATCAGTAACACGACCTTCAAAGAGCAGCTCCATGGACAAAGTTATGTTCACATGGATATAAAGCCTGAAAATTTTAAAACTATAATTTTCATTCAAAAATACGAGGAAAGTAGAATAAAGGCTGTGGGTAATCCTTATATAATGTCAGAGAATTATATGGAGAGTATGCCTTACTGCTAAGCATGAGTAACAATTAATAAATTAAAAGGAAATAAGAAAGAACTCATCAGAAAATTCATGCTTTAACCTCTATTGACAGCAACGCTTAAGATATCAAGAAAATTAAGCATAAAAAGTAGTATTCTTTAAATTCTAATCTCTATCTGGCTAATTTATACCTTCCAAATTGACAGTCAAATCCATGCAAGGTTTTTTAATTTGAACTACTGAATTAGTCTTAATCGTTTTTGTTTTTAATTTGATACACTTGGGTTTTTACCAACCTCCTTTTTTTGGTATTTGCTACAAATATTTCGCCATAAAATATATTTTAAGATGGAATTATTTCGGGTTGGGAGACATTATAATGATAAAAAGATAAAATTTATACTTGAAGATATTAAAAATAATTTATTAAATTGTTTGTGACACTAAAATAATATGTTGAATGGTTAATCTAAACTTTTTTATTTAATTAATTAATAGTGATTAAGTAATATATAAGAAAACAAGTGTAATTAAGAAATTAATTTAATTAAATTAAAATTA
This sequence comes from Oxytricha trifallax, assembly GCA_000711775.1. Classification (NCBI taxonomy): domain Eukaryota; phylum Ciliophora; class Spirotrichea; order Sporadotrichida; family Oxytrichidae; genus Oxytricha; species Oxytricha trifallax. Next base: position 93,352 of record ARYC01000179.1, on the reverse strand, counting down.
TCAAATGAGTCTTGGAAGCATGACTTCTAGAGGGGGAGTGAAGTGTTGAAATCCAAGTTTTTGAAGTGATTCGATTAAATCTGTTCCCTTAATTGCAACCCTCCTTTCTTTGGAAATTTCTTCAGTCATGTCGTGAGTCACAAAAGCAAATGAATTCTGTTAGCATTTGCTGCATTAATTCGGCCATTTCAGGGTTTCAAATCTGGGTGCTTGACTGTTGTAACTTGAGAGGGTTGTGCTGATTCGTCGTATTCTTATGAGTAGTTCTGTAATTGTTCTTTATTGTGGAATTTCTGAAAGTGTGTTTTCTAATTATTTTTTCAATTTTGGTTACTGCGATGAATTGCTCTTTCTTGTCAAAAATGCTCATTTTATTTATTTATTTTTATTATTATTATAATTTAATTAAAATGCCTCCCTTAAATAGTCAGAAATTTGAATATTCAAAATTTAAATGTTCAAAATTGAATATTCAAAATAACTCATCAAGAAGATTTATTAAAATTATAATTAATGACTTAAAGAGGTGTTTTTGAAATTAAGTTACTTGTATAATTTAAAATATACTTTATTCATTATTTGAACTTATTGTTTTATTAAATAATTCACTAATAATTAGGTACTTTCAGTTATACTCGAAACTTCAAGATATTTAAAATACTTGAAAATTATTTACATATAGTTTTCATTTTATATTAATTGATATCTTTTTTATTTTTATTTTATTTAAGACATCTAAGCGGCAAAATGTAAACCTTTGAAAATATAAATACTAATTTTATATAAAAACAATTTATTTATTTATGAATATTCTTGATCATTATATAAAATTTTTTTAAATAAAAATAATTAAGGACTCAACTTATACGCACCCAAAAATTAACTAGGAATTATCAAGTATTTGAAATTAATGTTTTAGTCTCATGAGTTCGATTGGAAAATGAATGGTTTTAATATTAAAAAATGTGTTAATATATTGATTTTAAATAGGACAGTGAATCATTCCAAGAAACTTTTTGAATCCACGCTCAATCTATTTCAGCTCATAAATAATGATTGCTTCTATTGATTTCTTTTGAAGACGAAAAGTAGACTTTTAAGACTCACAGATTTAAGTTTTTGATAATTATTAATTCAAGAGTTCATAAACTATTAAGTTTTTTATTCTAAAGAATAAAAGTTTGCTGGGACTATTTTCACGTTTACTCAAGAGCTATGATATTTAAACTCAATTTTCCAATACTACTAACATCTCTATATACTGTTGCTAATAATTAAGGAAATGTGATATTCTTATAAAAGTACTTCATAAATTATTGCTGAGATCCTTTGTAGCTAGCTCTAATTTCATTCAAAAAGAAAAACCTTAGCTTAATATCTCAATGCAGAGTTGCATATCTAGAAATAAGAGACGGTCTTTAATGCAAGTTTAGCTAATCTTGTAAGGATTAAGGTTTACATGCTATATGAGATGCTTCTCACTCTATTTATTGAGAGGAGTAAATACAATTTTTCACAAACTTAGGATAATATAATTTGTAAGAGATCTAAGGATTGTTTCAAAGCTTAAACAAAGTTCGATAATGCTCCTGTATATATATCAATTCTAATGTCCACAAGTGAATACAATTAAATTCTACTTGGAATTAATTAAGAATATATATATGGGACTTTAAGTGTAATAAGGTTGACTTGATTCAAAGTTATTACTTTCCAAAAGAAAACGAAAGACTGAAATTTTGGGGATTACATTCCAATCCAAAGATCGTAGCATATTGAAAGCAAAGAACGTTTCTCTAAAAACTATGTACAATCTCTGTTGATTAATGGCTTTTTCTACAAATTAGAATGATCATTCTTAAAAAGGAAAGAGGTAAATTTAAAAGGCAAACAACTTCTGAGGCTGTATAGATTTGGATTTCCAACTTTAATAGAAGACGTTGAGAAAGCAGCAGCATGCTTTGAAAGTTAGTAAACTTGAATGCCAAAATAAGATAAATTCTTCACAACTGAATTCAGGTTAAACAAGCAACCAGCACAAAAGGATGCACTCTGGCAATGACAGGATTAGTATTCAAGATTATTTTAGCACGTCAAAAGAGCAGTGACCACGTACATAAATGGGAGATATTATTCATGACTTTCCAAAGTCTTTACTAACTCAGATAAGGATATAATCTAAAGAAGCTCGTCATATTTCACTGATTAAGCCAAAATGGGCATCCAAAAGAAAGATTTTATTAAGTTTACATATGTGGAATTAGGAGTCTGCTATCCAAATTCCTTAACTAAATGCTCTTGATCTTCGAAACTTAAGTTAGAACTTTTAAACAAAAAAGCCTTTTTGTCTTAAGGAAACCGATACCATTTTAGAATAAGCTATTAAAGCTTTCTTTTCAACTAACTCTATTAAAAGATAAGTAACTAATAACTATAGTAATAAATAAAGGATATTTAAGAAAGGAAAAGATTTAATGAAAGAATATCTTTCAACTCGTGCGAGATTTTATTGTAAAAAGGCTAAGGTAAGAGATTTGACTTTATTTAATATAATAGTTTATCAGTAACACGACCTTCAAAGAGCAGCTCCATGGACAAAGTTATGTTCACATGGATATAAAGCCTGAAAATTTTAAAACTATAATTTTCATTCAAAAATACGAGGAAAGTAGAATAAAGGCTGTGGGTAATCCTTATATAATGTCAGAGAATTATATGGAGAGTATGCCTTACTGCTAAGCATGAGTAACAATTAATAAATTAAAAGGAAATAAGAAAGAACTCATCAGAAAATTCATGCTTTAACCTCTATTGACAGCAACGCTTAAGATATCAAGAAAATTAAGCATAAAAAGTAGTATTCTTTAAATTCTAATCTCTATCTGGCTAATTTATACCTTCCAAATTGACAGTCAAATCCATGCAAGGTTTTTTAATTTGAACTACTGAATTAGTCTTAATCGTTTTTGTTTTTAATTTGATACACTTGGGTTTTTACCAACCTCCTTTTTTTGGTATTTGCTACAAATATTTCGCCATAAAATATATTTTAAGATGGAATTATTTCGGGTTGGGAGACATTATAATGATAAAAAGATAAAATTTATACTTGAAGATATTAAAAATAATTTATTAAATTGTTTGTGACACTAAAATAATATGTTGAATGGTTAATCTAAACTTTTTTATTTAATTAATTAATAGTGATTAAGTAATATATAAGAAAACAAGTGTAATTAAGAAATTAATTTAATTAAATTAAAATTATCAAATGAGTCTTGGAAGCATGACTTCTAGAGGGGGAGTGAAGTGTTGAAATCCAAGTTTTTGAAGTGATTCGATTAAATCTGTTCCCTTAATTGCAACCCTCCTTTCTTTGGAAATTTCTTCAGTCATGTCGTGAGTCACAAAGCAAATGAATTCTGTTAGCATTTGCTGCATTAATTCGGCCATTTCAGGTTCAAATCTGGGTGCTTGACTGTTGTAACTTGAGAGGGGTTGCTGATTCGTCGTTATTCTTATGAGTAGTTCTGTAATTGTTCTTTATTGTGGATTTCTGGAAAGTGTGTTTCTAATTAATTTTTTCAATTTTGTGTTACTGCGATGAATTGCTCTTTCTTGTCAAAAATGCTCATTTTATTTATTTATTTTTATTATTATTATAATTTAATTAAAATGCCTCCCTTAAATAGTCAGAAATTTGAATATTCAAAATTTAAATGTTCAAAATTGAATATTCAAAATAACTCATCAAGAAGATTTATTAAAATTATAATTAATGACTTAAAGAGGTGTTTTTGAAATTAAGTTACTTGTATAATTTAAAATATACTTTATTCATTATTTGAACTTATTGTTTTATTAAATAATTCACTAATAATTAGGTACTTTCAGTTATACTCGAAACTTCAAGATATTTAAAATACTTGAAAATTATTTACATATAGTTTTCATTTTATATTAATTGATATCTTTTTTATTTTTATTTTATTTAAGACATCTAAGCGGCAAAATGTAAACCTTTGAAAATATAAATACTAATTTTATATAAAAACAATTTATTTATTTATGAATATTCTTGATCATTATATAAAATTTTTTTAAATAAAAATAATTAAGGACTCAACTTATACGCACCCAAAAATTAACTAGGAATTATCAAGTATTTGAAATTAATGTTTTAGTCTCATGAGTTCGATTGGAAAATGAATGGTTTTAATATTAAAAAATGTGTTAATATATTGATTTTAAATAGGACAGTGAATCATTCCAAGAAACTTTTTGAATCCACGCTCAATCTATTTCAGCTCATAAATAATGATTGCTTCTATTGATTTCTTTTGAAGACGAAAAGTAGACTTTTAAGACTCACAGATTTAAGTTTTTGATAATTATTAATTCAAGAGTTCATAAACTATTAAGTTTTTTATTCTAAAGAATAAAAGTTTGCTGGGACTATTTTCACGTTTACTCAAGAGCTATGATATTTAAACTCAATTTTCCAATACTACTAACATCTCTATATACTGTTGCTAATAATTAAGGAAATGTGATATTCTTATAAAAGTACTTCATAAATTATTGCTGAGATCCTTTGTAGCTAGCTCTAATTTCATTCAAAAAGAAAAACCTTAGCTTAATATCTCAATGCAGAGTTGCATATCTAGAAATAAGAGACGGTCTTTAATGCAAGTTTAGCTAATCTTGTAAGGATTAAGGTTTACATGCTATATGAGATGCTTCTCACTCTATTTATTGAGAGGAGTAAATACAATTTTTCACAAACTTAGGATAATATAATTTGTAAGAGATCTAAGGATTGTTTCAAAGCTTAAACAAAGTTCGATAATGCTCCTGTATATATATCAATTCTAATGTCCACAAGTGAATACAATTAAATTCTACTTGGAATTAATTAAGAATATATATATGGGACTTTAAGTGTAATAAGGTTGACTTGATTCAAAGTTATTACTTTCCAAAAGAAAACGAAAGACTGAAATTTTGGGGATTACATTCCAATCCAAAGATCGTAGCATATTGAAAGCAAAGAACGTTTCTCTAAAAACTATGTACAATCTCTGTTGATTAATGGCTTTTTCTACAAATTAGAATGATCATTCTTAAAAAGGAAAGAGGTAAATTTAAAAGGCAAACAACTTCTGAGGCTGTATAGATTTGGATTTCCAACTTTAATAGAAGACGTTGAGAAAGCAGCAGCATGCTTTGAAAGTTAGTAAACTTGAATGCCAAAATAAGATAAATTCTTCACAACTGAATTCAGGTTAAACAAGCAACCAGCACAAAAGGATGCACTCTGGCAATGACAGGATTAGTATTCAAGATTATTTTAGCACGTCAAAAGAGCAGTGACCACGTACATAAATGGGAGATATTATTCATGACTTTCCAAAGTCTTTACTAACTCAGATAAGGATATAATCTAAAGAAGCTCGTCATATTTCACTGATTAAGCCAAAATGGGCATCCAAAAGAAAGATTTTATTAAGTTTACATATGTGGAATTAGGAGTCTGCTATCCAAATTCCTTAACTAAATGCTCTTGATCTTCGAAACTTAAGTTAGAACTTTTAAACAAAAAAGCCTTTTTGTCTTAAGGAAACCGATACCATTTTAGAATAAGCTATTAAAGCTTTCTTTTCAACTAACTCTATTAAAAGATAAGTAACTAATAACTATAGTAATAAATAAAGGATATTTAAGAAAGGAAAAGATTTAATGAAAGAATATCTTTCAACTCGTGCGAGATTTTATTGTAAAAAGGCTAAGGTAAGAGATTTGACTTTATTTAATATAATAGTTTATCAGTAACACGACCTTCAAAGAGCAGCTCCATGGACAAAGTTATGTTCACATGGATATAAAGCCTGAAAATTTTAAAACTATAATTTTCATTCAAAAATACGAGGAAAGTAGAATAAAGGCTGTGGGTAATCCTTATATAATGTCAGAGAATTATATGGAGAGTATGCCTTACTGCTAAGCATGAGTAACAATTAATAAATTAAAAGGAAATAAGAAAGAACTCATCAGAAAATTCATGCTTTAACCTCTATTGACAGCAACGCTTAAGATATCAAGAAAATTAAGCATAAAAAGTAGTATTCTTTAAATTCTAATCTCTATCTGGCTAATTTATACCTTCCAAATTGACAGTCAAATCCATGCAAGGTTTTTTAATTTGAACTACTGAATTAGTCTTAATCGTTTTTGTTTTTAATTTGATACACTTGGGTTTTTACCAACCTCCTTTTTTTGGTATTTGCTACAAATATTTCGCCATAAAATATATTTTAAGATGGAATTATTTCGGGTTGGGAGACATTATAATGATAAAAAGATAAAATTTATACTTGAAGATATTAAAAATAATTTATTAAATTGTTTGTGACACTAAAATAATATGTTGAATGGTTAATCTAAACTTTTTTATTTAATTAATTAATAGTGATTAAGTAATATATAAGAAAACAAGTGTAATTAAGAAATTAATTTAATTAAATTAAAATTATCAAATGAGTCTTGGAAGCATGACTTCTAGAGGGGGAGTGAAGTGTTGAAATCCAAGTTTTTGAAGTGATTCGATTAAATCTGTTCCCTTAATTGCAACCCTCCTTTCTTTGGAAATTTCTTCAGTCATGTCGTGAGTCACAAAGCAAATGAATTCTGTTAGCATTTGCTGCATTAATTCGGCCATTTCAGGTTCAAATCTGGGTGCTTGACTGTTGTAACTTGAGAGGGTTGCTGATTCGTCGTATTCTTATGAGTAGTTCTGTAATTGTTCTTTATTGTGGATTTCTGAAAGTGTGTTTCTAATTATTTTTTCAATTTTGGTTACTGCGATGAATTGCTCTTTCTTGTCAAAAATGCTCATTTTATTTATTTATTTTTATTATTATTATAATTTAATTAAAATGCCTCCCTTAAATAGTCAGAAATTTGAATATTCAAAATTTAAATGTTCAAAATTTAAATGTTCGAAATTGAATATTCAAAATAACTCATCGAGAAAATTTAATACAATTATAATTAATGACTTTTTTTAACAGTTTTTTTGTTGATGCTAGATTTCTTCTAAAAAAATTTTAATTTATCATATAAATTACTTATATATTTTTGATTTTTAATTAATTACTAATAGTATATATAAAATTTAACTCCAGATTATTCTAAAATTAAAATAGAGTATTTTTTTTTTTTTTCAATCAAAATGTTATATTTTTTATACAAATATAAATTAAATATTCAATTTTATAAAATTCTTATAAGGTTACATTTTTAGATGAAATGGAAGTAGATAATTAGTCAATGACAATTTATTTATTTTTTTCATCACTTTCACTTTATAATTAAATAATCCTTCTTTATCACAAGGTCACAGGTGTAATTTAGAGATAGTTTTAGTTCTAGTTTTATACAGAGCTAGATTATCAAAGATTCCACCACAATTGCAGTAACAAACAAAATATTTCAAGGTATTTTTTATATGTCTGGAGCTAAGATAAATTCAGCTGGTAATTTGTTTTCATCTAACTATATAAACATATTTTATAATAAAATCTTTTAATTAGATTTATTTATATGAATGGTTTATCAGCTGCTGGCGGAGTATTTTATTTAAATGGAGGATCTTTCGATGATTAATACTCGTACTTCGTTTAAAACTCTGCAATTATAATAATTAATAAAAAAGCTTTTTCATACAGTTTATAAACTTATTTAATATAATTATGGGAGGAGTATTTTATGCCGTGAACACTCAATTCACATTCAAGCATTCATAATTTATCGCAAATTTCGCATAACTTGCAGGCACATTTTATCTGAGTAATTATTGCGCTTTAAGTCTATATAACGTAACAATGAACATAAGTTTTAGCACTTATTATGGAGGCATGTTTTATAAACTTAAAACATAATTAAATGTATGCATTTTTCAAATTAAAAAAAATTTTTACCATAACATATATTAAAGTTTATGCTTCTGTAAGATACTCAAGAGATATACCCAGTTGTTAGGATCGAAAATTCACTCTTAACTAATGGAATAGCTGGGGTTTTTGGAGGCATGTTTTATTTATATAATCAATTAGTGTAACTCCAAATTTATAATTCTACTTTGTAGAAGTCACAATCTGGTTACCTGGGGGGAGTGTTCTATATTTTACAAATTGGAAATATTACGATAGAAAATAGTAAATTAAGTGACTTGAAAACTTCAATATATGGGATATTAATGTATTCTTAAACCGACCAAAACGGAGTTATTTATTTCAAAAATTCAATAGTTGAATGCAAGACTTATTTCCAATATTATATTACTATAAACTAGTGAATTTTAATTTAAGATAAAATCTATTATTTGGGGGATTAAATGTTAAATAGTATAACTTATTTTGACTACGACTACATCATAAATAAAGTTTAACAGTCAGGTTCTGGTAATAACTTCCCATGTGCTTTCTTTATGCAAAACACAAAATATTTCAAATCAGAGAATAATGTATAAAAATTTATTTTTCTTTTTATCACTTAGTTTTTTATTTTAACTTATGAAATTATTTTGCATAAAATTTTTAAAATGTATTCAGGTATTGTACTGAGGGAGGTATAATTATTTCAAGTGATGCAAAAGTTGAGGATTATGGCTCATCCTTTTACAGTAATAATTTGATTTTCATTAATAATGACATACCTAAATTAACTCTTATTTTAGATAATATAGTCAAAATAAAAAGATAAATATCTTAATCTTAATTTTGGGTGATAGTGTGTGACTGGGGGGATAAGATATATTAATATATAATTCTTTTCTCAAATTTTAAAAGAAAAAAGTCAAAATAATACACTCATTTTTAGAATTTATTAAAGAGTCATCTATGATATATATTATAAGAGATTTTATTATACTACTCTTAGATAAATGCTTATTAAAATTTATTAAAAGTTAAATGAATAAGTAAACTGGTAAATTTAAAATAATTGCAATATACTAGTTCTTATATATTATATCCACATTTTTTTTATCATAAGTAATAAACTAAAAAATGTTATATAATATAACATAATTATGGACTAGTTGATTAATAATTAAGGTTATGGATTAAATTATTCAATAAATCAGGAATAAAATATTCAAGAATTTATTGATTGACGTTATAATAATTGAAGCAGATTATCTATTTATTAAATTATAATCATTTTATTCAAGTTTATATCTAGTATAATATAATATTATATTTATAATCTTTTCTAATAGATCATTGAGGATCCAGTAAAAAATTCTAAAAGATTAAATGAATTTTTGAATGACATTTAGTTGATTTTTTATTTTTTTAAAAAAAATTATAACCACCCTTCATCTTAATTTTAAATGAAAAATTAAACTTATTATAAGATTTTATAATAGCGCACATATAGCTGCTATCGGCATTTTGGTGAAGACCCATGCTAAGTTTGTAAATACTAAAATGTACAACAACTATATAATTTATACTTTTTTAATAAATTAATCAACATAGCATTTGAAGTTGGGACTTTGCAGGTGGATATGGATGTAAATTTAGTTCTTATCAATCTAGAAATAAACTTTAATGTTTAATATAAAAATAGTATATTTTTTAGAAAAAACGAAATGTCTTAATGAATCTAATCATTAAAGTTTATTTGATAATTTTGCCTATAACAAAGCAGGAGTAATAAGTGTACTGCATATGTGCAATATGACAGTCAATAATACAATTTTCAGGAATAATATTGTTTAAAAAGCCATATCATTTAAGTTCAATAATTGTATAAATCATTTCTCTAATAGATATTCTTTTAACTGTATACTATTTTAATTACAAATATCCACAGTGAACATATTTGGGTCATCCTCCTCATACCCAATAGTCTTCAATAATGTTTCATTTATTGGCAATAAAGCTGGTCAAAGCACTATGCTAATATTACCAGATTACAATAATTATTCATTATAAAATAAAATTTGATTCTTTAATTTTATGAATTTAAATTTGTTTTGTGATAATGTTTGGAAATGTGACATTAAATAACTGTTTATTTTAAGACAACGAAGCAGAAGAAGCTTCAAAGGGAATATTTGTGGGTTTTAGTGAAGTTTACATATACCAGACAACTTTTGAGTTTACTGATAGGTAAGTAAGCGATATTTTTATACATAAATTCCCAAGAATATTCACACTATATTATTAAACTTATTGTTTTTTTGAAATAGGACTAGATCGTATATTGGGATTGAAAACCACACTAAATTATAAGGCACTTATTTGAATTTATTGGTTGGAAGTAAAGTTACAGTCAGAGAATCAAGTTTTATTAATGGGTATTCTTATCAAGGTGGTGCTATTTATATCAGTGGATGTAAGTGGATAATTAATATTTATTAACATTTAATTATAGAGGCAAACTTGACGTTGATAAATAACTAGTTTATCAGAAATCGAGCATATACTTATATATGAAATTTAAAAAAAGGAAATTTTAAAAATAAATTAATTTTTATTCATATACAGGAGGAGCTATAATGGCCTAGCAGTTTAGCTATATATTAATTTTTAATTTATTTCAAAATCAGACATCCTTGTAATAATTTTAATATTTTATAATTAATTGAAGAGAGAAACAAATTTATCGAAAATCATGCTTTGCTAAGTGGAGCAGATATCTACGCAAGTTAATCTTCAATTAATGTAAATTAATTTTTGTGCTAAAAGAAATATAGTTAACAATATAAGACGCAACTTTAATAAATTCAAATGCCAGCAATAGTATATATCTGTATAGTGTGGAATTTTATGCTCATAACTTAAATATTTAACGTAAGTCAAGTTTTAGATCACCTCTGCAAAGTTTAAAATTCCGAGTTATTATAAAATTTCTCTCTAATAATTTAAACTATCAAGTAATTTATCTTATATTTTTATAGATAGCGAAAAAATAAACCAAACAATCTCACAAGGTGGTGCTATTTATTGCAGAGATTGTTACTAATTTCATTTAAATTCATCTATAATAAGTAATACAAATGCTTTATCTGGAGGGGCTCTGTTTTTAGGGTAGACTTAAATGAACAAGAAATCTAACTAGAAATACATTGTAAGCTAAGAAAAGTTTAACTTATTCTTAAATTTTAGATTTCAAAGAGTCAGATTTAAAATACGAAGAGCACTGTTAGTAACGGAGGTGCTCTTGAAATTTAGAATGTTAAATACCTAGAAATTATTGATAGTAGTTTTACTGATTGTAAGGCTTCTTAAAATGGAGGAGCTATCTACTATACTTTACATTTTTGTCAATTAATTAATAATCTATTTTATTTAATAACTTTAAATTGATACTTGCTCTGGCTAAGATTGTGTAGTAAAATTTACAAACAATAATACTTTTCAAAACAATTTTGCTGTAAAATCTGGTGGTGCAATTTTTTGGACAGATATAGAACCAATTTTTTCAAATAAAAATATGAGATTATTAGAAAATAAAGCAAACATTTATGCAGATAACATCGGGTGTTTTCCTTAAAAATTGGGATAAATTTCTACTGAAAATTAGAAAAGATAGTTGAGTAATTAATAGAAGAGGGCATTAGAAATTGTTTAGACTGAGATAAGTGATAACTCATTCAAAAGTGGTGATATCATACAGTTTATTAAATTTTGACTGATCATTTCTTAAATTTGCTTCAATAATTTTTATACCTACATTTGAAATGGCTCTTGTAGATAAATATGGCTAGGTAGTTTCTACAGACAGTGATTCCAAACTCACTATTACAGTGGAACAAATATCCTCAAAAGTTACTGGAAAATATTTTCCAATTTTTGAAGGCACGAGCATGTTTTTCGCATAAAATGGAATATTCACAATTTAAGGTCTGTAATTCACAGCATCACCAGGCTTTAAATATAGAGTAGCTTTTAGTACTGAGGCTATTGATAAGACGAAAGAGTCTAATTAAGAATATTTGGAATAAGTAGGAATGAGTCAACCAGAATTTCATTTGGATTTACAGTTGAGGGAATGTATTATTGGAGAGAGATTTTCTGATAAGGGTAGCTTTAAATAAATTAAATACATTTTTAGTAAGCTGTGATGTTTGTGCAAATGGGACTTATTACTCATTAACAAAAATGACAGAACCTGGAAAATGTACAGAATGCCCTACATCTGTTGCTATATGTTATGGGGGATCTTTTATTGGACCCAATCCAGGCTATTGGAGAAAAAATAATTATACCTAGAATTTCATTTCATGTTTAAATTCAGATGCTTGTTTGTAATATCTTTTCTTATTCTTTATTTATTATAGGGGGATGGTTCCACCCGAGAATAATATGATGGGTAGCTGTGCTGAAGGATATTAGGGTATTCTTTGTGCAGATTGCAAAAACTAATATACAAGAGACTCAAGTTATGTCTGCACTAAATGTCAAAACTTAACTTCAAACATAATTAAAATCATTGGAATATTCATATTGGTTTGTTTCTTGATAGTTCTAATGGTCAGGTCAACAATTAAAGGAGCTTAAGATAGAAAGAATTTGCTATCAGTTTATCAGAAAATTTTGCTAAATCACATTCAATTAATCTTACTTACCTCAAATTTCAGTTATTAGTGGACTTAATTGGTAATAGATTTTTTCGCAGGGTCTTAATTTATAGCTGATGCTTAAACTCAAATATTTTCAATTGAGTGCTTTATGGATACAGACGATAATAGCTAGGGAACTTCCCGAATTATATATGTTAAACTAATTTTGTTCTCTTTACTACCATTAATTCTCGCTCTTGCTTGTTTTATAGTATGGGAAGTTATTGCTAAAATATAGAAATCCAGGGAAAATGTTAAATAAAAAGCTGTTTCAAGCATAGTTATTTTGCTCTTTTTGATCCATCCGACTATAGTTACCTTCTATTTCAAAATTTTCAAGTAATCTTTAACAGTAAATAATAATATTTAATAGCTGTATTGATATTGATGGAGAGTCAAGAAATAAAGAAGACCTTGAAATTTTATGTGATTCAGATGAGCATAGCATTTGGAAACTATTTATAGCTTTGCCATCTATTATAGTATGGGGTCTAGGCATTCCATTTTTTGCTCTAACTTTAATTGGAAGATTGAGAAATTAATTGGAAACTGTACAAGCAAGAGCTTAATTCGGATTCTTGTACCGAGGTTACAAGAGAGAATACTACTATTGGGAAATTCTTATTATGTACAGAAAGATTGTACTCATTTTCATTTCAGTTTTTGTTACTAATGACGGCATTATAACTTAGGTAAGATAAAATTTGAGATTTTAATGTATTAGGCTTTGCTGATTTTTATATTACTTGTGGGTGTCTTGGTTTATACTCTGAAAAAGAAACCATTCTAAAATGAAAAAGTTAATAACATTGAGTCGATATCGATTGTAGCATGCACTATCACAATCTTTTGTGGAATATTCTTTATACTTGATATACAGACAGTTGATATATCAAAAGCAAATGAAAATTAAAGTTCCTCATCCTCAAAGGAAGCTATTGGAAGTAAGAATAAACATTTATTAAACAATTATTCTAGTTTACTTGACTGATGGAACTCGAGTATTATTCTTTGTAATTATATTGCTCTCTCATTGCCTTTTCTTTGTGCTCTGGACTATAGAAAATTGTAGAGAGCTGAATTTAGTATTCTTGAATCGGTATCATAACATGTACATAAAACTATTCCTTTGTAACAACAAAAAGAAATTCGACAAAAGACTGGCTGAAGCAAAAATATTTGAGGAAAATTAAATTTTACATGAATAATTCAAAAATATTCTAAAAAAAGTTAAATTAATGTACAAAACTGGCTCACTTGTTCTAAATAAAAATGTTATTGAAAGGCTAGAATTTTATATGAGAAAGGATCATATCATGCATGCTCTTGGAAGATAAGTAACAATTCATACTCAGGCTACAACTGCTTTTGACATAACAAAGCCTACTATAATATTAGATTTGGATAAGAGGAAATAACAAGGTAAAGGTTTAAGAATGAATGTAAATTTGTAAAAACAATCTACAAAATCTAAGTTAAATGAAGACTCTACTCTTTATCAGGCTAGTGATAGCTCTAAGGATTCATTATTCTATGTTATTTTTAATTAATAGTTCAAACGAAATCAACTTCCCACAGCTTGAATACCTCGACCCAGAAGAATGGAAGGCAAAGAATCAAATAAAGCGTTTATCAAAGTTAAAATCCTTTTCCCCTTTAAAAATGTACCAAAAGTAATAAAGTCTAAATCATAAGAATTAATTGCATGAAAACGTTAAGCAATCGATTAGTCCAAGGAGTATGAAGGTTTTTACTGGAAGACCAAGAATAAACAGCTCGATTAATGTTCCTAGCTCACCCTTAAAATTCACAATTAATAATTACGATATGGGAAATGATGACGATTAAGAGAGCTATGACTATATAGAGGAAGCTGACAAAGAATCTCAAGAGAGCGATGGTGACTATTACAAACAGAAATCCTAGGGTAAAATTCTGTCTACTTAGTCTAAGAATGAATTCATTTAAAATAAATTTATAATTTTATGTCGTTTGCAATATTACTTTAGTGCTTTAGTACAACCCGAACTTTATTTTTTTAATCTATTATTCTAATATCAAATTTTTTTTTATCACTAAGAATGAAGAAGTATAAATAAATCCAATTATGATGCCTTCTAGGAACTAATCTAGCAGTTAATTCCCTTACTCAAGCTCTCAATCAATATAAGAAAACTAAGCAATTTTATAAGAAGGGGAGACGAACTTGTTTAATGATCTTGTGCAGTAATATAGGAAAGAAACTTAGAAAAATAATTCATGCGTTCAATTTGTTAAGAAGTCTGGAGTGTAGAAGTATTCTCAAGTTTCTCTTTAAAATAATTAAATTATGAAAAAATCTTGAAATACTTAAAAGTAAACGGTCTTTTTATTATTCATAATTTTCTCCAAAGAAAAGAAGATAGACCATTGAAAAATCTAAAAACAAGCCAATAAAAATAAATCCTCAAGCTTTTACAAATTATTTAAAAGTGAATGAAAGCCCTGTTTTTGCAAGTCTCTTGAAGTCTTAGAAAGACCTGGTGAGTGGGCATAGGAAATCTGAACTACTCAGCAATAGCGACATATTTTCAAGTGCCCTGAAAGATAATGCTCAGAAGAATTTAAATGAGAGGAATAATTAATAACTTAATCAAATTATTAGGAATGTATTATAAAAAATATGTGTATGTAAAGTATTTTACTGAAAATTAAAACAGTATATGATATGGTAAAAGTATAATTTAGAGTAAATTAAACATTTAATTATTAGCAAGAAAGCTGTTAATCCATAATAGAATATAGAAATTTAACAAAAGCCATAAATTTCTTCGCCACCACTAAGTTTCAATCATAGTGATTAATCAGTAAGTGAAAAGTAGGACAAGTAGAGTTACTCATTTCTAAAACGTTACAAACCCAATATCATTATTGTTGTTTTCAAATCAAATTCTTTGTATTTTTATAATATAAAATCATATTTTAAACATTTTAATAATTAAGCTAGTAGATTTTAAAGTATAATTCTAAAGCAATTTCTTTATAGCAATAGTTTTAACAATACATTGATGTTTAATGAAAATATACCAAATTCAAATATAAATGAATAAAATTAAAATAACGACGTCTAAGATAAAATTGATGCTTACTCTTTAACTCAGCAACTTCATGACACAAAGTTGGCTTATAATATACATGTGAATGATTAAAAGAAATAGAGTGTATAAGATAAATATAATGGGGAAAGTTTCTTATCAACTTCCCAATTATTTTATTAATTTTTAAAATAGGAATAAACTCATTAATATTTCATGAGTTCATATTTTATTTGTATTGAGGTTATTTCTCTACTTAATTAAGAATTTATGATTAAAATGATAAATAGGATAATTATATTATATTAAAATGAAATATAATTTATAGTTGAAATAATTTTTAAAACTCTCAAATAAATAAAATGGAGGAATTTATTTAAATCATGGGCCTAAATATGAAAACGGTGGTGATGAAGTTCATGATTAATTTATTGAAGATGATGATGAAATTATCATTATAAATTTATTTATATTAATGCTTATCATTAAAATTTTATTAATCATTAAAATATTTAAATTCTATCATGAGTGAGATAAATAGAGAATAAGGTATTATCAACAAACTAGAATTTAATGATTAAATATGATTATAAACAATTAATTGATCACATAACATAGCATGTATTTTATTTAAAAGATTCTTAAGAATTATGCTTAATTCTTTACAATATTATATATTTTTCAAAAGATAATGATCTCCGTTGAGTAGATATATCATAACAGTACACTTCTGGGTAACATGAGCACATAACTCTTCACTTTTAACAATTGCATCATCCAGTTAGTAAAATGCATCGCTTATTTATTGACCAGTGATGCTTTTATTTTAGATTTATAAATTTAGTATTATATTTTGAAATAACCCCAAAACCCTCTCTTTTTAAGATTTGAATTTAATATATAAAGAGAAATATAAAATTAACTTTGTGTATCAGATCCACTTGGCTCATCAGCTGCTTGCACATAAAGAGTAAACGAAGCAGTTGAGGTTGTCTTGGATTCACAGGTACCATATGAAATCATATAAGAACCAAGCTCTAAGTATTTGTTCTTCCCACATTTTGTGCATCACACAATTTAAATTTATCAGTTTGGTTATATATGAATGGTTTAATCTATCAATTTTATAATTTAATATGATAAAGAAGGATGATTTAGTAAAAATTGAGTATTAGTTTTCCAACTTTTTGAATATAAGAATTTAGGATATGAAATATTACATACCTTGACACTTTTTGAAATTTGAATAGGGAGAGGTGCTATCGTAAGCATTTACCCAACCCTAGTCACCTGCATCCTCAGCATCACATAACTCACACCCAAACTTATTGAAAAAAAAATATATATTTTTTACATATGAGAATTAAACAAATTTGATTAGTAATAAAGTTAAACAATTTTATTTCAAAATATAAAATAGTGTAAATCAAACTGATTATTGCATGATCTGCAAAACTTTCCACAATCCTTGCAAGTACCTGTTAGTGGATCGTTTATGAAAGCATAGTGTGATTTTTCACAGTCTGGAGTGCAAAATGTAAATTTTTCTGGATAAAACTTATATTCTTAATTTATTCCAATTTATTTCATTTTATACATCTAAATGAAAATACAATAGGAAAATTCATCATAAAAACCATAATTTTATAAAACTCTTGATTTTAGGTTTGATTTCTAAGCAAGTATAGCCCATCCTGGCATTAAGTGCACTGGAGGTATGTTATTGAATTTGTAGAGGCTGTTATCATTTCGCATTTCCTGCACCCATAGATGCTTTCGTAGCAAACTATAATTTTCAAGTTAACATCAGCCAATTTATATTATAAATAAAACAAGTTTTACAATATTTAATCAACCAATTTAAATTGAATTTCCTTGATATATTGATGACTTTGGACAAGATATTATAATATGTTTTTTAATTTATTAATACACTCATTATTTTCCATATTTAAATTTATAAAAAATAGAATTTACTAAAATATGCAGTTGTTGTAAAAATGGAGATTTAATATTAACTTACACAGACATGACTCAGTTCTTTCATCAAAATACTAATTAGTATTTGAAAATTTAATCATAATTATATTTTCTATTGAAAAATTTATTATATTTTTATACTAATCTTTTGCGCCTATTAATTTGATTAAAACTTTAAGAAGCAATATGTTACAAGTTACTGAGGCAGCTCATACTTAATTCTATTAATTTTATAGTAATGCTAATAGGACTACTAGATATATACAAATAAAAATAAATTAATATTAAATAATTAAAAATATAATATTTTAGAATGAAACTGGATTATTCAATTATTAAACAAAAACTTAAATGTAATCTTAACTGTAATTAATTAGAAATATTATTTTCTTTTTGGTTAGGATATATATAGTTTCTTTATTTTTTTGAATTTCTAGTTTGCTCGTTTGATAAAAATATATAAATTATATTCAATATATTTCGCTGTAATTTTATATAGTATAATTTATGAGATAACTATAATTTAGTAAAATATTTTTAAGAAATAACCAAACTGTTCCATAATAAAATAAAAACATTTTAATGTGGCATTTTTAATGTTAAATTCAAAATTTTATGATTTTATAATATTAAATTTAAGATAACTTAATAACAATTTTTATTTCATATTCTTAGCTTTTTTGTTATTTTATTATAAAAATAAATAGTAAATTAAATTAACAAACTAGAAATAGCATTTATTGAGTTTTTGGATACGATTTTCTTTAAACAATTTGCATCAATTTAATTTATAACAGTGTAATGTAAAAAAATGAAAACATATTTAAATAAATAAATTAATATTTGAATCCTTATGATAAACTAAAATGTCATTTAGGAAATTTAAGATTTATTATTATCACAGAAGATTAGAAATGGAAAAATTAATAAATAAATAAATTAATTATTAACATTTTTGTTTAAATTATTAATTTAATTTTTTTTGGCCTTATTTCATAAAATGAACACATAAAAACAATAATTTGTAAGCTAAATTTGAAGAAAATGTATTCTAAAGTTCAATTTTTATAAGTATAATCAAAAATTTCGCTATCTTTATTATTAATAAGTTAAATATATAAACCTTTTTTTAATAAACTGTAACAGTTATAATATTTATTAATTCAATTCACTAAAACCATTCAATTCTCGGAATATTATAAAATTAAGAAATTTCTTTTTTATTTAATTTTATTAGGTTTGGATATATTTATTGATTTTATATCAAAGATAAAACTACTGTACTATGATTTTTTAATTATATAATATTGCTTAAATTATTAAAAAACTTGAAATTATATATATATATATATATATTTAATGAATTGAAATGTTTTGTATAAAAGTATAATATATATATATATAAAATAAGAAACGTTTGCTTTTTTGTATTCTAATACATAAAAAAAGTATATCTAACTTTAATATATTTATGATTTTATTGCTATTAAAGTCAATTTAAATTTACGTTAAAAAAGCGTAAAAATATTTTTTGAAGATATGTTGTAAGAATTAATAGAATCAAATCACTAAAATAATTATAAATATATAAGTAATAATATATTTTTGACAATTTTTATTTTGATGAAATATTTAGATAATTAATCTTTAATTAATTTCCTAATTTACTTGAATCTTTTCATTTATCATAGCTTTTTAAGCTGTATTAAAGGATCGATTTAATTAAAGTAATTAAAATAAATAAATAAAAATAAATTTGATGTTTGGCTATTTGAAGACTTTTGAAATTGCTAAATACAATTAAAAATTAAAACACAATTGAGAAAGTATCTATAAATTTTTATTAAGAGGAATACCTATAATATTTATTATATTCAATATATTTCTGAGCATAACTTAGTAATAAAGCTGGAACATGTTTTTAAAAATATAATGACTAACAAGACATTAATAATTATTATTTGTATAACAATAATAATATTGTGATTTAATTTTTAAGCCCATTTATATTTAATAATTAATAAAATTATATTATCCATTAATTAATTTATAAATTGCTTGAGTTTATTGACTATTTATATAATAAAATTAAATAAATTAAGAAGAATTATACAATTTACGCTTCATTATAAATTAAAATAACTAAATAATTAAGATATTGTTTAATTTTTTTGGATTCAAATTAATTTATTGGAATTATATTTTAGTTTTAAAATATAAAAATGATTGATATTTATTTCTTATGAATAATAATTAACGCTAGAACACTTTCTTATGAACAGAAATTTGTTATGCTAATAGTTATAATTTGCCTAATTATAAAAACAAATTTACGCTTCTATAATCAATACATTGATATAGTTTTAAAAAATATATAGTTGCAGTTCTTAAAAAAATACATGTTAAATTAGGTAAAAGATAGCGATATTTCTAAATTGTATTGATTTAAGAAGTGTTAAAATCCTTAAAATTATATTTTATAATGAAGTTTATTTTATTTATTTTTTAAAAATATTTATTATCTTTTCAAAGATGATGATTTAATTTGTATTTAGGAATTTAAAATATTGAATATTTATCGATTTGTTAAAAAAAATATCTATTAACATTTATTCGCAATATTCATATTTATATAATTTGGATATATTTAATTATGAGAAATTATAAAATGTATTTATATTAAAATTGAAAAAATAAAAAAAGAAAGAAATATAAACAATAAGTATATAATATTTTATTCTGCTTCTAACATGGATAATTATGAACTTTAATAAACTGAATTATAACCCTATAAATAGTAAAGTTATATGAACAACAATCAAACACCCAGAAACACAAACAATAAAAGCTCTTTGAAAAATCCGAGTAAATTTAATATATAAAATTACAATTTAAATAATGACATCACATCAATCAACTCAAATATCATATTATATTATATTAATCACCATAATAATAATAAATTATATTTATTTGATAAACCTCAAATATAAGAGGAAGTATTTAGAACGATAATGAAGATCAATTTTCAATGAATATGGGACATATTTCAACTGAAGTAAATAGATTCTAAAATAATGGATTATTTAATATTATTATCAATTTATTATTATTAAAATTTATAATAATAAAAAAATTAATATTAAATATTTTATATATGGAACAAATTAGTAATTAGATCTAAGCAAGCGAACATCGACTAGCATGGTAGATTCAAGGAGGACAGTCAAATTTAAGGACTCCCTTGAACCTAAAACTTAAAAGAATAAAAAGAGTATTGCTCTTTTTTTTTGAGTATTTTTATGTTGTTTATCAAATGTTGACCCATTTTTTTTCATATAAATTTATAATTAACACAATTAATAGCAAATAAGTGACAGGAAATAATAGAAACAATAAAAACTAGAGCACTCACGAAGAAACGTTTGGGATGAAAGCTGCTCAGGCTAATGTAAAATAAAAAGTAGTTAGAAATAAAAACGAATCTGGGGAGGTCAGTTAATATGGGACCCCTGAGAATGAATATCATTATAATAAAATTGCACGTGCTGGGATTTATGATTAGAAAGTCGCTTAAATTTATAATAAGTATGAGGATTAGATTTAGTAAAATATGAATTAATTAATGTATTCCAAATTATTGCCTTCTTAAAATAGATTTTGGGAAATACTTAAATATGAATCTATTTGAGATAGGAGTCTTTAATTTTTATATTATAAACTGTTGCTTTTTCTTTAACTTAATCCTTTTATTATATCATGTTATCTCATTAAGCCCTTATTTATATTATAATTCATTATTCTTATTCTCTTAATCAGATTAATTAGTCAACAGTTATTTAAAAATATGGTGTAAGTGTGTAATATTTTATTTTATAATGATCTCTAAATTAATTAAATATTACCAGTATAGGTGCTATGATTTAGATTTATATATTAGTTTTTCCCCAATAATGTTGTAATTAAACAATAATTTGACAATATAAATATTTTGAGATTTAACAGAATAAGATGAAAATATAGGAGAAGTATTATGAAGCAGGAATTAAATCATTTTCTAATCCTTTAACTCCGATATATAAAAACTCAAAAAATAATTTCTAAAGTGAATTTGATAGTGAAAATTTAGAAAATGACTTCAATCAAACTAAAAGTAAATTTTATCTTATATTTATATTTATTAATCTATAGGGTGTTGACATCAGGACGTCCCAAGATCATCTGGTTGTTCACGGATCACCAGGACGTCCCAGAGTATTTATAAGTGCAAGAAAAATTGAAAAACATAAAATGAAGTATAAAAAATAATTCTATAAAATCAAAATAATAAACAGCAGGGGTCAAGAGGGCGTTAGCACCTTTTAAAGATTCGGAGTCAACGCCTCTGAAAATCTTTTTAAAGGTGATATGTATGAATAATTGAATAAATAATATTCAACCGTCAAATTATAATTGTTAATAATTAATTAACATAAGTACAAATAGAACCATTTAAATAAAAAAATCATACAAGATCACATAGTACATTATACCTAAGCATTATTTTTTGAATTATAACGATGTGGCATACTATCAATTAATATGTAACGTTTGAAATTCTAATCATAACTATATATCAATTATACTTTATCAGAAAAGTATATAGATCATACTTTTTATTATTGTGATTATAAACAATATCACACTGATAAACTATTAAAAATGGTTTAAGAAACTCTTGTTATAACTCATACTCTTTGAAAGTATTGCGAGAGATCTTGATTAATCATTTCACTAATAATAGAAATATTAGTGAAACTGTTGATGATATTTAATATAGTTTACAAAATAAAACATGCGATGCATCTGTGAATAAAGTTTTTTGGATCTTAGAATAATTTTTTAGACCTAATTAAAGTTTGAGCAAGATAGCTTTCTTTTACAAGTTCATGTCAAGATGAACGAGGCTTAAAAATTAAGAAAATAATTAATTTTTATTTATTTTAAATAAATATAAATATATCTTAAGAATGGCTTTCAAAACCCCAAAACCCTCCAGTAGTTTGATTGAGTTTTTGATTGATAAAAGTAGACTATTAGTGCACACTTTATTAGGGTTTTATTAGGGTTTATGTAGGGGTTTAATGTTTAAATGTATTGAATATTAGTGTGTATTAGAGGTGCTTTATTTTTACTATTCACTCAAACAATACTTTTGCATCATGAGGCAACTTTCTAAATTTTATTTCTCCTATCCAGCTTACAATTTAGTCTATTGTATGCTCCGCTCTATGGTTAGGCTTAATGATTATCTACTCAGCCATATCTTTCATTTTACCTTTTATTTTATTCTAGTTTAAATATTGGTGTATTCTCTGCTTTGAATCTTTCTCTCTCTTACAGCTATAGTAATCATTTCTTGGCATATCGCATTCAGCAATTATTGCTGCTAGAGCCCATACATCCCACTTAATATCACCATCTCCCAGTCCTCCCTTTCTGGAAAGTATCCAGGAGTATCATAAACGTTACCAAGTCCTGAAGCTTCAACTCTTTATGATCTATTGAAATCAATTATTAATATTCTGAGAGTTTGAAAATCAAGAATAATATTCTCTGGCTTCAAGTCTCTATGGACATACCCTAAAGTGTGCAGCTTTTCAATGCCTTTGCAAACATTTGTATGAATAAGGGGTAGCTACTTTGGAATCCTTTAATCTTATATGTAGTCTCTTAAAGTCATTTAATATAGAGGAAAACGAAAAGCAACATGATCTTGAGCAAGCAGAATAGCATCGAGCTTAATTATAAATCTGCACTCTCTATCCCTTGCTTTAGTAAGAGCTTAGTACACATTGAAAAATTCCATTTGATACTTGCCATCGCATTCAAAGTAATTGAATGCATAAATCTTGTATGCGAACTGCTTATCAGTTATAACCTTTTTCTCAAACTTGTCCTCAAGTATAAGATAACTTTCCTTACATTCTTTAAGGTCAATTACATTTAAAATTGTAAGCTTTAGTGCTTGTATCTTCAAAGTGATTTTCACTATCTCAGAAGCTGGAAGGTTTCCACTGCTGTAATAAGCTTATTTTCTTTCTTAACTATTTGTTCCAAGGATTCTAAAGGGTCTCTTGGCTTAATTTTTTGAAGGAAAACCTCACCAGTCTCAAGATCTATGACTTCAAACTTCTTGCCATGATGGTTTTATAGGTGAACTTTTAAATCTCTTGAATGGTTATATTGCTTATTGCAATAAGGGCAAAAATATTTTCCATCTATCTTATCATGCTTAAGATAGAGCTTTGGCTTGTTAGAATGCTACTCTAAGATATGACGCTTAAGAGCAGATTTATAAGTGAAGTTCTTTTCACACTCTTCAAATAAATGTAATGCTTAAATTTCTTTTTTCTCCTCCTCCTCTTCAACCATTTTTATTGGAACTTCGCATTGAATTTCTTTGCTCAGCATTTCTATTTAACAACTGAATTGTTATTCAAAGTCTGAGACCTAGACCTAAGGTTAGATAATTTCAGGTTCATACTAGGTAGAGGCATCACAAGTCTCAATTTTCTTTTAATTCATGAAAGAAAGTTTTTGCTGGCTAATACAAAGCAATGCCGCTTTTCTAAGTAAGTTACCGCTCATTTTATAAATGCTATTTATAATTATATAAGCTGTTTAAATTCTACCTTTATACACAAGTAAGAGCATATCCTCAAGATTTAGAGAGGTTTAATGGGAACAGAGTGCGTGACATTAGTTTAATATTTTTTAACATTAAAAATAATTTATATACTATTCCATCCATTTTAATACATTAAAATGCACCTAAATTTGTTTTGTGAAGTTAGGTGGTGCTCATAAATTTGTTTTTGTAAATTTAGGAGGGGAGGTTTTAAAATTTTATATTTTTAATGCACCACCTAATACGGTTTTGAACTTAAATTTAATCTCCTAATCAAGTTTTAAATAAATTGGGAGCACCACATAATTAAATAAATTATTATTAGGAGCAATTTAATGGAGAAAGTTTGATAAAAATGGAAGTCAAACTCTGAAACTTGGAGAAAGTTCCTCCATCTTTATCTATTTATCTGATTCAGGTTGACCTCCAAGTGGATCTCCCTATTTAGTAGTAAAATTTTAGTAAGTTCATAATGGATTTCCATAATTTTTAATTTCTTAAACATTTATAGAAACTTGAAGCAAGATGGAATCTATGAATGATGCAATGAAGAGAAATTAATCTCAAGATTTAATAGGAAAATTCAGAAGTAAAAAAGATCTTTAAAGATACTTGGTATAGCAAGGTAAGTTCTTAAGCAAGATTAATAAATCCATTATAGTTGGATTGTTCTTGCCAATACAGGAGGTAACAAAAATATCATTCTTAAAAGCCTAACTAAGTGAAGAGAAAAAAGCTTTTAAGTCTAATGAAATCAGAATGATCGAGATACTATCTACCCTGAAATTTCAGTAACAAATCTCTATGATGATGCTATGAATGATCCAGATGTTGCTCTCTACCTTCCATAAAAGTTACAACTCTCAAATAACTTACCAGAGAGAGACTTCTTCTTTGGAATTCTTGGAACTCTTAAACCCGAGTACTTAAGTGAAGTTATTTAAGAAGCTCATAAGAAACGCTACAGCATCTCTCCTGAAAAAAAAGAGAACCAAGGTATTAAAATAAGTGATACCTGGCTGTATTAACTTCAAAAGCATCCTTTCATCTCAAGTAAGCTTAGTCTTCTAACTTTATAGAAAAACCTTGTACTGCTATATACTTGATGAAAGAGCGCAGCAAATTAAACAGAGAGAGAAAGTCTCAAGTAAAGCATGAATTGAGTAAGAGACTCTTCAAAGATTTCTAAAAGCCAGACGAGATGAACATAGATGCAGGAGCTGGCACTAAGAGAAGAAACATGGGCCCAAGCAAGCCTTAAGAGGAAGAAAAGAAAGAGAAGCCACCAATCCCTTTACGGGCAAATTTAATATATGAACTTATTCAATCGTTTAAATCTAAAACTTATTTATATACACAAAATCTCCCTTCTCTTGCGCATACTTTAGCTTTCTCATCGCTGACTCTCTTAATAAAATCGACTGTATCTATCTATAAATCATGCATCAGATGGTAGAGCAGCAATTTCTTATAATGACCTTTCAATAACCCCAAATATAATTCAATTCCATTGAACTAAGGGCTGTAAGGAACATTAAATACAGGTGTTATATTTAGTCTTTCATATTCCTTCCTTGAGTCTTTAGTTTTATGAACTGACAAGTTATCAACGAATAGAATAATCTCTTAGTCAGCGTACTTATCTCTGAGTTATTGCAAGAACTTAATTTAATATTCAGTCTTTATAGAACGAGGGTGAATAACATAAGTTTCGAGGCCACTATCTTCTCTTATTCCACCAAGAATAGCATGAGTTTACACCTTAAATTTTTAATCATAAACTTCTATATTACTATACCTCTTGTACCAAGACCTTGATATAAAGGTATTGAATGTAAATACTGCATCATCAGCGTGTATGAACTTTATATTATGCTCTTAAGACCTCTGCATCTAATAGAATATATAATTTAATTAGTCTTATAAAATGGAACATTAAAGTCAATCACTCTCTTAATGAGATTGATTTGTCTTGTAAGATATTCCGTTCTTTTTATATATAATGCGATGCTGCTAAAATTTTAAGGGTTTCTTAGGCTTAGAATTAAGATTCTATCTTTTTAAATTCAATGCTAATAGAGAGTGAGACCTCAAAGTTGCTGGAGATTTATGGAGTAGCCTTGCTATTGATGTATAATTAAGAATAGGTCTGAGTTGATCACCATATTAATCACATCCATAACGCAACTTAAACAATAAATCTATATACTCACTGTCATAAACTGACACCAAACCTCGCATATACTCACTTAAAATACTAATATTTAAACATTAAACCCCTACATAAACCCTATTAAAACCCTAATAAAGTATGCACTAATAGTCTACTTTTATCAATCAAAAACTTAATCAAACTACTGAAAGGGTTTTGGGGTTTTGATTCAGCACCTTTATTATATATAAAATAAATCAAAAATCAATAAAGAATTTTCCAACAGTATAAAAAATAAGGCTTAAAATTCTCTAATTATTGATAATAAGTTTTGGTACAACTTTTAATATTTAGATTAGATTTTTAATAACTAAAATGATATTTATAAACAACATTTGTTATACAATTGAATAAATAATAAATTTTCCTATTTTTTGATTAGCCGAATATATTAGAAATCGAAAAAGTAGCCGAATATATTAGAATTGGAAAAACTAAGATAATTAAGTTATTTCAAAAATTATTATCTTGCATGACATATTAATGGTAAAAGCATCCTCTGTCATCTAACATTAAAATATAGTGCATGCAACATGTATTTATCAACTATTATTCATAAAATTAATTGCTTATTATTATTTTTTAATAAAACAAAAAGATTTATAGTGATTGAAGCTTTATATTCAACTCTAGTAAAATTAAATTTTAAATTAAACCTACACATAGTAAAATTTGTATGATAAATTTAGTAATTTAAATTTGATCTAAATTAAATATATTTTTTTGATATAAAATTTATTTCAGCAATATGAAATCTTTTATTAAATGAATAGGGTTTATTATAATCAGATTTTTTATTCAAGTAACCTTTCTTTAATTATAATTTATATTTATAAGAAATAGTAAGTTTAATTTTTTACTCTAATATATACTTTGGGACGTCCTGGTTTCAACAACCAATCTATATAGTCATGAAATTGCTTAAATCAAATATCAAATATCTTTAAAATTTAAATAATTTTAAATGCCTTTAAAAGTAAATTTTAATCTGGGACTATGAATCGAGAATAAGAAATCAAATCAAGATTAAGCAATAGAAGTAGAGTTAGAAAACAATAGTAATCTAGAGATGAAAATTAAAGTTCTCTTAATGTTGTGTCAACCTTAAATGTAAATGCTCATCAGTTAGATTACTTCGACAGTAAACCTGTTTCACTTAATTAATTAAACAAATAATTTATAATGTTTTTATTTAATAAAAAGTAGATAATTTTATTTAAAAATAATCATATAAGTTATATTATGATAAACTTCCAACAATAAAATCTGGAGGAAATACAAGCAAGAATGAAAAAAAACTGGACATAGATGACACAGAAAAACAATTAATTAATTTAATTATATATGATTATATATCCATCATATATATATATACCATAATTCACCCATAAATTTTTTACTTAATTTTTTCCTGTCTACAATTTGAAGAAACTACTAAAAACATGTCATTACATGAAAAACGTTTAAGTATGGCTTAAGAAATCTTCAGAGGGAAAAGCAAGAAAACTTTCTAAAATGATCATGAAGAATTAAACGATTAATGGGGTTCTGATAGTCAAAATAAAGTCAATTAGAAGGAATTACATGCTGATCTGAAGAGATTTGAGGAGGAACATTAAAAGAAAATAATTGACTTGAGTGATGACGATATTTTTGATTTGGGCTAGAAAATGGATATACATCCACAGCTATTTTTAAAAGTAAATACTTATATTAATGAATAGATGTAATTAATGAATCTAAATTACATCGATTTGTTCTTTAAAATTATTTACATATTTGATAAGAAACAAGGGCAGTTAATGGTGAGATCTCAATTTGGGAATGAACTCAAAAATCAGCCATTGCCTTAAATGGATCCTTCTGATATCGATGAGAACTTTTTAGGAATAAAAAAGTAACAAACTTTTATTGATAGGCAAGCAGCTAAATAATAAATTGATCCTAATGATGTCTGGAAACTTTCTGATTAAGTAAGCTATGACTAAGTCCTTAAAACTATAAAATTTTGAAGCTTTGTCATTTTATTTTTATTTCATCCTACCATAAGGTTACAGTTTTTTAATTTATATATAAAACTAGAGCCAAAGCAGGAGAAGGTAGGGAAGGTGGCCAACAAAAAGAACTATCAAAACTGAAAAACAAGCTCCAAACCTACGCCCACAACATCGATGAAGATCTCGAAAAAAATTTTAAGTCAACTTCAGAGAAAATAAATTTTCTGAAGAATTTGGGTAAAACACCACTCTAGAGATATTTCAACGAGCTTAAAGATAAGAAGTATCTCTTAACTCCAGATATTCTGGAATTTGACAAGAAATTCTTCTAGAATTAATTGGATAAAGTCAGTAAAGCCTACTAGGTAGAAATTAGGAATTAGTAAATTATGGCGAGAGAGAAAGCAATTGAGTATGTAGAACTTAATCTTACGAGAGCTAAATAATAACTTTAAACTGAGATGAGAGGTATGATATTGCAAAACTACAATACTAATATCTAAGATCTAATTCAATTAACTTTAAAAAAAACTTAGATTTAATATCATTTCATTAAATATTACGACTACAATATTGCAAGTTGAGGAACTATAGATTGAAAATGAAAAAATGAGAGAATAAATGTATGGTTAATTCAATTAAATAGTAGAGCAGGAAGTACATATCTCTGGATTAAGGGCTTTTGCGGAATGTGACGCCGAAGAGCTTGAAAGAGCTCACGCACACTTATAAGAAAACGATTAAACTTTACTATAAATAAGACAAGATAATATGCATTAGAAACTTATGGGATTCAAAGTCGATTTTCTAAAAGAAATCAAGAAAGACAAGTTGCTATTATAAGTAAAATATAAGTCTCTAGATTTAATGAGAAGTCAAAGTTTATGAAAGAATAAATTCTATATTTATATCATTACAATAAATCAGACTTTCAACCTATATGGGTACCAAATAAGACTGACTTTTGAAGAGAAGCTTAACTTATTTGAGAGGGAATTAGTGCAAATTTACAAACGGAAATATGGGCAAATGAAAGACTAAATGAGTTTAATGTAGCATGAAACTGATTCGGCTCGTATTTTTATTGAAATGATGAAGGAAAGAGAGAAAAACTTAGAAGATAATATCAAGGAGCTTAAATTTTATATTTTTTTAAATATAATTACTTTCCTAATACTTAATTGACTTATTTTATTATAGAAATATTTACAATTAATTTTAATTAATAAAATTCAAAGTTTCATCTTTAGAATCGCAATTGTTTAAAGATCATTAAATTCATAACTAACAAATGAATGAAATTTCAGACAAAAACTAAACCGAAAAAGATTTTATGTAGAAAGAGTATTAAGATTATCAAAATATGACAGTATTAGAAATAAAAATCTTGGAAGGTACAATTGAAAAATATAAAGATGAGAATGATAAACTTCAAAATATCAATAAAGATTTGTTAACGAGATTGAATTTAAGTGTTTGCAATAGTAGAATTTGACTTATTTTATAACATATAACTATGTTATAAAAGTAATTGATTGAAGATTCCGCGTTTACATTACAAATATTTAGAGGAACATGGCACATTAGATGAATTCGTACAAACGAAAAAGGAAGATTTAGATGCGAAATAGGTTCTACTAAAAACTTTGGAAATTTAGCGTAGAAATGATAAAAAGAAAATAAATATGAGCAATCTTAGAACTTCACTAAATGCTTCAGATATATTTGATTCTAAGACCTCAGGGAAGTTTGTTACAACGATGAGAGTTGCAAGTATTTAAATTAATATTAGTATCTAAAATTCTAGTGTTTAAATATTCTATTATGATTTTTAGAATTTAGCTGTGTTTTAACTTTTATATAAGATAAAGTTCTATTGATAGAGAACAGTTGAGTTCTAAACTAACAGAAAATGAAAAATTCAGAAGAAGAGCAAACTAAATTAATAAAACTAGCCACAATTTTTACTCAAAGTAACCCAGTCCTTTAAGTAAAGATTTAATAAAAGAGCCATTTAGCTTAGCGGAGAAGAGCATTTTAAACATGATACATTTAGCCAGAAAGACATTTATATAATAGTAGTGAGATTGGATGATTTATTTTTTCAAATGCTTTTGTAAATAATCAAGACAATATTGATTGCTACTGATTTTATTGTGACAGTTTTCTATTTATTTTTAACTTTATATAATCAAACTTAATTCTTAATTAATCTATTATATTTATTCACAAATTCTACTTTTTCTTTGTCAACCTAAGAATAATCTATCTTTCTCCAGGGCATTCTCTTTTAACTAAATACTCAATATCAAAATATTTCCCAATTTTCTTTAATATTCTCAAGTTTTCTTCAATCAGCAATAAATAAAAAGCCCCATTTTCTGATATTAATTCATAAGACTGTGGTATAAATTTCATTAGCACTTCTATGCCATCTTCTCCTCCAGCCCACGAAGCTTCAATACCTTGTTTTTACTAGGCTTCAATAAGCTCATCTTATGGCGTCACAACATATGGCTATAATGAAAGTCAACTTATTGTACTTAATATGATATCTTAAATCTCAATAACTTACAGGATTAAAGATAAGAATGTCAAATTAGCCCTTCATTCTCTGTACCATATTATCGCAGAAATTCATTTGCAAAAGATTAATTTAACATTAATTGGCTTAGGCAGTTCTCCTAGTTGCATCTAAGGCTTTCTGATTGATGTCAACTCCATAATAAATACACTCACGAATGTTTTATTTCTTAAGTATCATTTATAGACTGTTAATTACAACTCCACTGCCTACACTTTAACAATTTATTAGCATTTAAAGTTTTGTAAAAATGAGTATGTATTATTATGTTTTATTTCCTGTCTCAATAAATTTAAACTTACCCAACCTCAAGTATAAACAATGGATTTATATTGTCTTTGATGTGCAAAACATCTAATTCTAAAGCATCTATTAGGAGAAAACTGTCTTCACTAGGTTCATAGACGTTTCTATAATCTGCAGATTTTAGGTGAGTGAAACTGCAGCAGAATCCAGTAGAATCTTTTTCATTGTAAATAGATTAATACAAATTAATATATCTTGTAAGATAAATATGAAGAAAAACTTGTAATTATATTTATCATAAAAATAGTTTCAACTTATCGGTAAGTCTTTGGATATGATATGGTAGGTGAAGATTATTCTTAAGTAATGGTAGTGCTTGTAGATTCCATGTTTTTTAATTAAATATTTGATATTCTTTATAACAATAATCTAAAATTAATAATTATGTTTAGCTAATTAATTATTCCATCATAATAACTAAGTATAATTAATTAATTTAATAATCTCTAAAATGGAAAATACTCTACCTGCTGAGCAAACTGAGTAATTTACATTATATTATTCATAACATCAACTTAATTCTTGAATTTTAGAGAACAAAAGAAAGACGTGACTCAAGAAGAAGAGGTTCCAAGTCAAAAGGCAATGCAATAAAAAATCACATTTAAGATCACTAATGCATCAGATCCAAAGCTCCCATACAGAACGTAAGAAAAAAATTCTTTTTCAGCATAAATTACCTGTCCTAATTACCACAGATATTTCTCTCTGTTATTTCAAAATTTAAAGTGAATCTTACTGATAATGTGATGTTTAGTATCTCAGTACCAGAAAGCGCCCCATTCAGTGCATGTGTGAAATTCGTAGCTGAATAATTCAAAGTTAACTCTGCCACTACTGCTATTATAACTAACTCAGGAGTTGGAATCAATCCTTAATAAACTGCTGGTAAAGATTTAATATTTGAAACATAAGCTGATGTCTTATCGATAAAATATATAGGAACAATCTTTTTGAAGCATGGATCTGAGTTGAAGATGATCCCAAGAGATAGAGTAGGTTCAATTTGAGAGATGAAATAAGAAATGATTGAAATATGAAGGGACAAAGAAAAAGAATCATAATTATATGCATTTATTTGTGTTTGCAAATTTACATTAATCAATTTATGCATTAATAACTGAAATGGATTAACATTATAAACAATCAGAGAACTTAAATCAAATTTATAGCATGATAATATCATTCATGAACTAACTTCTTTGATATTTCATTAGTAATGTGATCTGCTACAGGTAAGGCACAAGTCCATCCAGGAGATACTACATTTAAAATGTGTAGCATATTCAAACATAAAACCTTTATAAGAATTTGCAAAATGGGTGTATTGCATTTTGTAAATTATCATGAAAATATTTCCAAAAATTATTAAAGCTATTAAATTTTTCTTAGAAGATTTATTTAAATTACTAGTGAATATAATAAACATTATATAGAAATTAAATAAATTAATTTTACCATTTTAAATGAACTTTGATATATAAAAGTTTTATTATAATGTTAAAAACTTTAATTTAATAATTATACAAAATTTAAAATATTTTAAGGTTTATATTATCTCCAAACTCTAAAATAAAGTCATTATGCATTTTCATGCTCTTTTTGTTAATTAACTAAGCTCTGATACCTGGTCTGTAAAATTCTTTAAATGTTTTTGCTTCTTCAGGTCCTATATGATGAATTTTCGAAACATCATGCACTAGGCGTTTAATCGAGTGTTTTGGCATTTCTTCCGTAATAAAAGTCCAAATGAGTTTTCTCTAATCTGAAGCCAATAAATGCAAGTAATTTGTGATGATGCGTCTGAACTGATTAAAGTTTAAGTTTTGTAAGCCGTGATAATTTTCTAATGAGAATGCTGGAGAAACTGTGGGACCTACTTTCAAGTAACCATCTACTGTTAAAGTGGAATGCACTCCCAAAAAATAGGCACCTTTTAAAGGCACTGGATATACTAAAGTTTTGTAGAGATGGTCTAGAGGCCTATCACTAATCGAATAAATTCCCTTTATGGGGAAATAATCAAAGTCATTCCCAAACCCATATGATTGAGCTATACCTAAAGACTACTAACCAGCTGCATTAATTAGATACTTGTAATTTAATTTATCTCCTTTCTTTGTCAAAACTTAGCCAGGGTTATTTTATTTTTATTCCATTAACTCAGTCTCTTTTAGAATTTCAAAGTTTGGGTTAATGTCATTGATTTCTTTCCTAAAATAATCTTATTAGGAGAATTCCAACTTACACCATATGCTTAAGGATTGATTTTGTATCAACTGTGCTGGTAATAGGACTCCATATAAATTCTTTGCCATATCCTCTAACTAATGGATCAATTTTCAAAGCTTCTTCTCTTGTAATCATTTCAATTGGGACTTTATTTTTAAGGCCTTGTTAGTATAAATCTTTCATATATTCCACTTCTTAATCATTCTATAAAAAAAGATATGATATTCAATTTTGATTCAATTTATCGTGTAAGATATTGAAAATTAAATGTTCTAGGGTAAAAATCGGCTATTTTAAAATTAATTACCTTTGGCACTACAAGTTTTCCACATTTTCTAATAGGTAAATTGTATTGATCACAGTATTCAGTCCACATTTAATTTCCTGCTCTACAAAACTGAGCCTTTAAAGTCTCGCTTGAGTAGTAAAATCCAGCATGTAGAACTCCTGAATTTCTACCTGATGTATGCATTGAAACTTCTTTCTCTTTTTCTAATAGTTTAATATGTGTATTCGGGTATCTAAATGATAGAGTTTTAGCTATTTTTATGCAAAATATATAAAGTGCTTTTAGAAATTTTTAAATTACCTAATTGATAAAGCCCTGGCTAGAGTTACACCTATAACTCCACCTCCAACAATCAAAAAGTCTGCAATGTTTTTATTCAAAGACATTTTTGTGAATCTATTATAAATTAAGCTAAATATTAAAATAAATAATGAAAACAGTAAGTTTTAAAATTTGAATTTTAAAAGTTACAATAATTTAACCCATTAATATTTAAGGTGAATAAGAATTCATGGGGTATAAGGACACAGATAATGTATTGTTGGAACCCCTCGTGGGTCATCCGCTAAAATTGGAACGATACAGAGAAGATTAGCATGGCCCCTGCGCAAGGATGACACGCTCAAATCGAGAAGTGTATCCCAGTTTTTTTGACACTTTTTCCATTTTCACTCATTTAAACTAAAGCTTGTCAGAATTTATCAAAACAACTTAATTTTCCATTCTTTATGAAGTATAATTATAATAAAACATGATTTTTGTTGTTGAAATTTGACATCAATTTACTTCGATAGCTTTCAATAAAGTTAGAATCAAAGATGTAATAATTAATTGTTGTGTTAAATTTAAATAAAATGCAAGAAATGAATGGCTTATCATAATTAGTTCTCTAAATTGATTTTTCCTTATGATAAGCAGCTTATCATTTTCTTTGCATATATAAAGTTTTTGACTCATAAACTAGATAATGCCTTGAGATTTTGATTTTCTAATCATGCGAACTTTGGATAGTCTTCCTTGAATTGCTTAGCGATCTTTTAGTTATCGGTTAAAATGTCAGTCAAGTAAGTTCCAATGCATCCTAGAGCTCTATCCATATTATTGTTTGCATCAATCATGCAGTCTTGGTATAATGATAGTAACATATAAAACGAAATTAAGTTTTGTGAATCCATATTTTAGAATTAAGTGACAATACTTGAATTGAGATGAATCTCTTACTTTATGCATGTTAGACTCGAACTTGCCGAAGAGCTTTTGTCTCTCTAGAGCTTTGCACAGGTTGATTTGCTCGTAGTTTGTGAAGGTATCGTCTAAGTGCTTCTCTTGGTAGCAATTCTTGTTTGCGTTTCTCAAGTATTCAACTTGCATTTTCTTCAAGGACTCGCTCAAATCTTATTAATTATACTTTTAATTCTTAAAAATTAAATCGAGCAGTTAATTATAATTTTAACTAAAAGAAATAAGCAGTTATAATTGCAAGTTAAGTTTAATTATTATAAAAATAAAATTAATCTCAATAAATCTTTGTTGTAGAGAGCATCGAGGTTAAGTTGAGATTGCTTGGCTGGGGAAGTGGCAAGAATAACTGAATTGTGTTGAGTGATATACTTGTCGAATTTCTTCTCATAATCGTCATTGATCATGTCCTAGAGAACCTCTCTTGACAACTTATAGTTTGCTGGATTCATTTTTATTATTTATTATTATATCTCTCTAATAATTCAATTATCATTAATAATTATTTGGAAAGGAAAGGTATTGTCTACCCAAAAATAATATTTAAGTTTAGATAAATGGAAAAATTGGCAAAATATAATTTAAAGTGTTCTAATTAATCTAGTAAATTAATACAAACATAATTATTCACTACAATTAATTAATTAAAAAATTCATTAAATAATCAAAATGAACTATTATAAATTGCATTATGATATATTATAATTGTATTTTTTTTATTAGAATTTTACATATATTTATATTAAGTTTTAAATCTTTATGATAATTATTTGTGCAATTTATTCAAGATATACTTCCAAGACCTTATAGAATTCATGGGAGTAATGATCATATAAATTACTATTTTTTAAATTTATAAATTCCAACTTTAAAGTATTTATTTTTTTTAAATTTCCTTTCAATTTTACAAATATTTACTTTTAATAATAATTAAGATTCAAAAAATTTTAACCTAAGTTATTTGAGAAAAAAAATATCTGGTTCTTATTCAAATTAACACCTTTCATTCAAAATCAAAATTATTATGTAAAATATTAAATTTACTTTCTGTAAAATTAAAATAATAAAACGAAATTAAAATGAATCTTACTGAATTGTCCAGAGAGGATTTAATTTACTATACAAATCTCGCAGAATATGCTGATAGATACCCAGACATGATAAGTTTCATCAATTAAATAATTGAGGTAAGCATCATTTGAGTATTTTTTGATTTATCTATAAAAGAGATTTTTTTAATTATATTTAGAAAGGTTAACCATTGAATTTTTAAGAGAGAAGTAGATTCTCAATTGCATATTAATGCACTATTATGGAATATGCAATGAAACTTAGGAAACTTAAAATTATCAAACAAGATCCCAAGGCAAGTTATTAATGAATGTATTAATTGTACTGTTTAGAATGAAAAATATATGCAATTAAATGAAGAATACTTAGGAGTCAATGTAATTCACTTATTTTTGAATGAAATTTATCTTATTCCTTTTTATTTTATACCCTATTAATACTACCAAAAAATACTGACTGAGATGAATGATTTATCACAAAATCTCTTCGATATTATAGATAATAAGTTGCTTCCGATCTGTGATAACGATGACTTTCTCTAGAAAATAGTCTTTCTCCGCACTAAATGCAGTTTTAAAACTGTACTCGCAGAATTTACAGATGATGCAAGGTATGTATCTTATTTTATACAATAAGTTCAACATTTTATCACTTTTCATTGTATTACCTTTTAAACTGTTGTATTAATAGTCGCCTGGACTTGATTAAATAAAGTTATGAAATGTACCAAGAAGCTTCATAGTTAGCAACCGAACATTTGAAGCCAGCTGACGAGTGGAGATTAGGGTTGGCTTTGACTTTTTCTCTATTTTATAAAGATCACATGAAAGAATTGCATTATAAGGTGTGCAGTGATGTCTCCAAAAATCTAAGTCATGAAGAAGAGGCCATAAGAATTCAAAATACTTTAAATCAACTAAGATTTGTAGCATATTTTAGGATAATTTTGATTGCTAAGCAAGCTTACGAGAATGCATTTGCTAATATGGATTCATTGGATGAAGACAACTATAGAGAGTCAACTTATGTTATGCAAAGTCTCAGAGATGAAATCAATATTTATGATAGAGAGTGTGACCAGGCTAAGTTTGTCCTTAATGAAGGTGCGGATTTGTGATTCAATCTCATGACATTCAAAACCCCAAAACCCTTTCAGTAGTTTGATTGAGTTTTTGATTGATAAAAGTAGACTATTAGTGCATACTTTATTAGGGTTTTAATAGGGTTTATGTAGGGGTTTAATGTTTAAATATTAGTATTTTAAGTGAGTTTAATAAGCGAGTTTTTAAAATATTTCATACAAACATTAGCTTAGAGTCATGTGGCAGTTCTCTGAATTTTATCTTTCTAAGTTGATGTTTGATTTTTTCTATTGTTTGTTGATTCTCTTAGCTTGGCTTGATAATAGTTGAGTATGCAAGTTCTCTGAGATCTCCATTTATTTTATTTTATCGAGATATTGTTTGATTCTTTGCTTAGAATCTCTCTCACCCCTGCAGCTAAAGTAATCGTTTCTTGGCATGTCGCTCTCATTATTATTACTTTTAGAGCCCAGATATCCCATTAAGTGTCTCCATCTCTCCAATCCTCTCTCTCTGGGAAATATCCAGGAGTGCCGTATATGTTTCCTTATGCAGAGGCTTGCACTCTTTGAGCTCGTTGAAGTCAATAATATAAACTCTAAGAGGCTGAAAGTTCATCATGATGTTCTCTGGCTTTAAGTCTCTATGAACATACCCTAGCTTGTGAAGCTCTTCAATCCCTTCAACTTTCTGCTATATTATCTAGCTAATTTATCTCTGACATCTATTTTCAGATAAGAATTCTCTGTAGTCATTTCAAGTAAAGGAAGCCTGAAGGCTACATGATCTTTACCAAGTAATATATCATCGAGCTAGATGATATGCCTGCACTATTTAACTTTGCCTTTTAAAGAGCATAATACTCATTTGCAAATTCCATTTGGAACTTGTCATCAGCAAGGAAGTAATTGAACGGATATATCTTGTAAGCATATTAGTCATCAGTAATGACTCTCTTCTCTATTTTATCTTCAAGAGTGAGGTAGTTTCTAGGCAAGAATCTAAGTCAATAATTTTTAATATAGGAATCTTTATTGCCTCTATTTTAACCATGATTTTATTGATCTCAGAGACTGGAAAGTTCTTGACTGCTTTCTTCATTTTTACTTACTTTTAGACTTCAACTCTAAGAGACTCCACTGGGTTTCTTGATCTTCTCTTTTAGAGGAATCTATTCCCTGTAGGTTCATGAATAAAGACAAAACTTTAATTGTGCTTTTTCTTTAAGTGCACTTTGAGGTCTCTAGTATGAGAATGGCTTTTCACAGAACTCACAGACATACTTCCCTTCTTTCTTTTAATGCTTGAGATATAACCTTGGCATATCGTTGTGTATATCTCTCAAGTTTCTCTTATAAGTTTACTTGTAGGGGAAAACTTTATTGCATTCTTTGCATTAATAGTCAACTTTGGCTGGTATTTATTAATGCTCTATGGCTGGTTGTTTAACCTCCTCTTAAATTTGCAAAGCTTCTTTATAACCTCCTACTTAACTTATATTTAAATCTGAAAGCTAGACTGATCAAAGTTGTCATATGTAGGCTCCCACTGAGTACAAGCGTCTCTGGTCTCTACTTTTCTTGGTTGCTGGAATGATAACTTTTATTGACACGATCCAAGTAATGCCGCTCTTCTCAAAAGGTTAGCTCTCATTTTAGTTTTCTGATATATTTTATTATAATAATGATAAAATCTACCTAGATACTTATATATTAGAGTATAAGACACTCTGGTAGATTCTTTGCTGAGAGGTAAGAAAATGAACTAACCATAAAAGATTGTAAGTTGACATATTTTATGAGAATTTTATACATTTAGTAAATTAAAATACTCCTAATGAAGTTTTGTTTCTCTAGGAGGTCCTCCAAATCAAGTTTGAACTTAATTTGGAGATAAAGTTATTAAACATTTATAAATTTAATATGCTCCTAATTAAGTTTTAACCTTAAAATCTAACTCCTAATAAAGTTTGAACTTAGTTTGGAGGACCTCCTAAAATAATTAAACATTATTAGAGCAATTTAATGGAGAAAGTTTGATAAAAATGGAAATCAATCTGTGAAACTTGGAGCAAGTTTTTCAATGCTTCTCTTCTTATCTTTTCAATGTTGACCTCCAGTAGGTCCTCCCTATTTAGTAGTAAGATTTTAATATACTTAGAATGGATATCCATAATTTTAAATTTCATTAATATTTCTAGAAAGAGGAAGCAAGATGGATCTATGAATGATGCAATGAAGAGAATTTAATCTCAAGATTTGATAGGAAATTTTCGAAGTAAAGAGGACTTTTATAGATATTTTGTATAGCAAGGTAAGTTCTTAAGTAAGTTTTATAATCCATTATAGTTGGATTGTTCTTGCCAACTTAGGAGGGAACTAAAATCTCATTCTAAAAGCCTTACTGAGTGAAGAGAAAAAAGCTTTTAAGTCTAATGAAATTAGGATGATAGAGATACCTAACTACCCTGAAATATCAGTTACTTACCTATATGACGATGCTATTAGTGATCCGGTCGTAGCTCTCTACCTTCCATCAAAGCTACAGCTCTCTAATAAGTTGCCAGAGAAACTTCTTCTTTGGTGTTCTTGCAACTCTGAAACCTGAGTACTTAAATGAAGTTTTTTAAGAAGCTCATAAGAAACGCTACAGCATCTTTCCTGAAGAAAAAGATAAGCAAGGTATTAAAATAAGTGATACCTGGCTGTAGGAACTTTAAAAGCATCCTTTCATCTCAAGTAAGCTTAGTCTTCTAACTTTATAGAAAAACCTGGTACTGCTATATACTTGATGAAAGAGCACAGCAAATTAAAAGAGAGAAAGTCTCAAGTAAAACTTGAATTGAGTAAGAGGCTCTTCAAAGATTTATAAAAGCCAGAAGAGATGAACATAGATGCAGGAGCTTGCACTAAGAGAAGAAATGTAGGCCCAAGCAAGCCTTAAGAGGTAGAAAAGAAAGAGAAGCCAAATCCCTTTACGGGCAAATTTAATTTGTGAACTTATTCATTCATTTATATCTAAATATTTATATACACAAAATCTCCCTTCTCTTGCGCATACTTTAGCTTTCTCATCGCTGACTCTCTTAGCAGCACTCTTAATAAAATCGACTGTATCTACTTTAAATCATGCATCAGATGGTAGAGCAGCAATTTCTTATAATGACCTTTCAATAACCCCCAATACAATTCAATTCCATTGAACTAAGGGCTAGAACATTAAATACAGGTGTTATATTTAGCCTTTCATATTCCTTCCTTGAGTCTTTAGTTTTATGAACCGACAAGTTATCAACGAATAGAATAATTTCTTAGTCAGCGTACTTATCTCTCAGTTATTGCAAGAATTTGATATATTATTCAGTCTTTATAGAACGAGGGTGAATAACATAAGTCTCGAGGCCACTATCTTCACTTATTCCTCCAAGTATTGCATGAGTTTAAACCTTAACCTTTTAATCATATACTTCAATGTTGCTGTACCTCTTATACCAAGACCTTGATATGAAGGTATTAAAGTGAATACTGCCTCATCAGCTTGTATGAACTTTATATTATGCTCTTAAGCCCTTTGCATTTAATCGAATATATGATTTAAATTATCCTTATAAAATGGAACATTAAAGTCAATCACTCTCTTAATGCGATTGACTGTCTTGTAAGATATTCCATTCTTTTATATATGTTCGCTATAGATTAAGCAGATATGTGAAGCTCAGGAAATTGGCGATGAAACATCACAGCCCTCTAGGCTAGAGAGGAATGAGCTCAGTATTTAAGAGTCTTATCATTAATAAGATATTTAATATGATGTTGCTAAAATTTTAAGGGTCTCTTAGGCTTAGAATTAAGATGCTATCTCTTTAAATTCAATGCTAATAGACAGTGAGACCTCACAGTTGCTGGAGATTTATGGAGTAGCCTTGCTATAGACGTATAATTCAGAACAGGCTTGAGTTATTCATTATATTCATCACATTCATATCGCAACTTAAACAATAAATCTATATAGTCACTGTCATAAACTGACCCCAAACCTCGCATATACTCACTTAAACTACTAATATTTAAACATTAAACCCCTACATAAACCCTATAAACCCTAATAAAGTATGCACTAATAGTCTACTTTTATCAATCAAAAACTCAATCAAACTACTGAAAGGGTTTTGGGGTTTTGATTGAATGTCATAAACTCATTGGGAAATTCAAGTAAAACTAGTTAGCAATATTTATATTAAAAAATTAAGGTTAAAGTGAATGACCTAATACCTTAATTGTTAACTTGATTAAATTTAATTGTAGATATTTTAAAATGAGTGTAATATAATATAGTAATTTATAATAAATATTGATATAAAACTATGGGAGGAATTAGAGATTGTTGCGGATACTACTGCGCCTTCATTCAATTATAATTAATAAATGGTTTTATAATTGTATCGTGCAATTCTATCAATAAAAGTTTTTACTAGAATAATTTGGATTATGTTCATTGGCGTTTTCTTCTTCGTTTTCACCATCATCTTGGAGCTAACTAAGAATCAATTCATGCTGTATCACTTGCAGGAGCCTGAGTTTGAGAAGCATGGCACAGACCCCTTGAGATATGTGGGTGCACATGGCGCAAAAGCACAAGCTGAAGAGAAAGTCAATAACAGAGTCATCTCCATGGCTATTGCTATTGGTGTTTATATATATGTTTATTTATAATGAATCAATTAAATACATGATGGTGTACGTATTGATATTCTTAGTTTAATTACATCTATAGATCAACGTTCAATATAAAACTTATAATATTAATCTGATTGATCTACTTGTCTTTATATATATATAGTTAAAATAATATTTTAATTTTTATAGTTGTGTGCATTTTATTCTGTCTTGGATGCGTGAGAATTGGTGCCAAGAAGGAAGCCCCAGAGGAAGAAGAGCACACCGAGAAAATCATGTGAATAAACAAGTGATTGCCCTTATCACTCGCTTTGATAATATAAATAATAATCATACAAGATCATTGCTATGCAAACTATACAAAGAACACCCTCGCTCATATCAAATTAAGAAGATAGTTTCGTAGTTATGGTTTATATCATCAATATATACGCTCGCTTATTTATCAATAAAAGCTTAAATACACACACAATCACGAAAAAGTCATATGTTTTCTTTCTCATTGTCGCTATAAATTAATAAAATAGTCTGAATTGCAATAATAAATGTATCTCATTATAAATTTATCTGTAGTCTTTAGAATAGATTCATACATGCAAACCAAATTATATTTTACTCTTAAATAGTAATTTCTTTTTTTAATATTTTTTAATTAGATAAAATAACCACTTCATATTAAGAATTGTAAAATTTAATTTTATGAGTAATTATACTTATAAATCGGTAATTCAATGTATTAAAATTGTTTTTTAAGTTTTCAAGGCATATATGTGACTTTAAGTAAGTAGCACTCGACCTAGTTATACTCCAAATCATTCGCATAGAGGTAAATTTCAATTGTGCCAAACTTAGTCTATGGGGAGAAGTCAAGTCTTATCATTTTCCCTTCTTTCTTCTCGAATGTTATTCTCTCTTCAAATGGTCGCACTAAATCAGAAATATTGATCTAGTTAAATAAATTTAAATCAGGTCTTGATGTTGCGAATTCGTAGCAAGCTTGTTAATTCAACTTATTTTGTAATTTCATCTACTGTGAAGAGTAGTAGTTCATCTGAATATTTATTTGATGCACTTAAGTCACTGTAGGCTGGTCAGCATCAATCATCATTAACCACTAATAAACTAGCTACCCGCTGTTCACATCTGTATTAAATAATGTTTAGTTCTGTTAACTTAAAAGAGTTAAGTATTTTGTTTAATTTACATCTGTGCAGTTAATTCTTACTCTTGAAACTGTCTAAACGAAAGCCTTAGCACAAACTGATATATGATTTGTTGTCTAGGGTATGATTTTGAATACTTAGTTTAGGGATCTCTTTGGTAGGTATACAAGTTATATAATCTAATATAAATTTTAAAATATAAACATTTATATTTTATAATTAGTTTTGGGTTGTTGGAGTGAATCATTACTTGACGGCCAAACTCAGATGGCAAAGAAAGTGATTAAGTAGACTAAAGACCTGCTTTAATCTTATAATTTTAGAATCTTAAATGTAGTGTAGATTTATTTCCCAAAACTGGCATCTTATTTAATAGATCTTGGTGTAGATAGTCTTCATAGAAAATACCTCAATAGCACAGGTGGCAAGGACTTATTCCCTGTATTAATCCCCATACACGAACAAAGTCATTTCCTTTAACTCTGGGGCTGATTCAGTTTTAGTTTGGATCTTGAAGCTGCTACTCTGCTTGTCCAATTCCACTATTACGTTTGGCTTTGAGATTACACCGAAGAGACCTGAGTGATTCAGTTGAAGGAAGGGAGGAATTACCAAAGTCACATGTGAATTTATAAATCATGCTATTTTTGAATAAATTATATAATTTCAACATTTAATTTTGATTCAATGCAAAAATTCTTAATTAAACAAGTTAATATAAAACTTAATTTTCAGGCTCATAGAAACGGAAGGTATGATCAACAATTGATGATGAGGGAACAACATTCAACTCAATGGTATTATACGGCTGCTTATTAGTCTGAAGAATGATTATTTGAACTTTTCTTGGCTTGATTCTTAATTCATTTTCAATTATATTTAATCAAAAATATAAGTAAAGGACTTTTTAAAGTTGTTAATTTTTTGATGATATCAGCTGATGCTGCAAGATTAGGATCGCTTGTAACATCCCTAGTCGTGATAAAAACCATTTTTCAAGTTAGACTAAAATTAAGTATTAAAAAATTCAAATTAGAAGAATGATTTAAATCGTTTAACAATTTTAGGCATTTAGTAAAATTATAGTAATTTCATGATGACAATAACACTTTAATTAATTATTTTAAACTGAATTTTAATCTGGTGATTGAGTTTTATATTTGAATAGCAATTCGACTTCATCATTTGGCTGTAAGTATATATCGCCAGTTCTCTGAATTTAAAATAATCAAAATTTATTAAATTCTCTTTTAAAACGAGTTAATTACTAAATTAATATCTGAATAGCATCGTAATTATTTGGTCTTGAGAACTTCTAGAGTGAAGCCCAGTGTCTTAATTCAGCTTAATCAGTAACCAATGTCATTTCAGGTTACTACAAAATGCGCTCATTAAGAAACCTTATATTTGTATGAATATGTTAAAGTAAATTATCAGTATTTTTTACTCATCTGGGTCGTTAATATGGACTGTGTAAACTTCATTCATAGTGTATGGATTATGCACTTTGCAATTAATTGGGGAAATTATGACGCTAACATAAATTTAATTATACGCGTGAAATATAAAGATAAAACTAATTTGCAAGTGAAGAATTCTAGTTAACCAGATATTACACTCATTTAGTCAGATGTAGAGCAATAGTCGTCCATAACTCTTGACAATACTTGATCTTTCTTAGTCTCTCTGATAATTTCAATTTCTT
The DNA here is from genome assembly GCA_000711775.1 of Oxytricha trifallax. Classification (NCBI taxonomy): domain Eukaryota; phylum Ciliophora; class Spirotrichea; order Sporadotrichida; family Oxytrichidae; genus Oxytricha; species Oxytricha trifallax. The sequence continues at coordinate 48,438 of ARYC01000179.1, read as the reverse complement.
TCAGTGACTTAATTTTAGCCCAATCAGGTTGGCGAATTTATTTAATGACTCAATCTTATGCGTTATAAATATTAGGAAATTTTGAATTTAATTATTAAATTGGCTTGGATCTTCAACGCTTGTGTAAGTGGCGCTTGCTTCTTTGTGACCAATTGTCATTTTCCTGACTCTGTCCACTCTAAGTTTCTTTCTTAAATCAGCATTCATAGTTTAGGCTTGGGATATTTAAGTGGTGTTCATCTGTGAGAGAATGCTCTAGTTGAAATTGTTCACTGTGCCTCCATTTCCGGTAATCATGTTCACATCATTCAATTAATTATTATAAGTAACCACTATGTATACTGAGATAAACTCTATATAACAAGTTGTCTATTATTTGTCTGCTGCATCTTTGTGAGATCCATTGGTTTTGACTTTACTATTTTCTTGTATTTCCCCTTCTTACCACTGCCATCCTGTTGACTTGGTTGAAATCTATAATGTAATTATTCAAGTATTATCAAATTTTTAAATAATCTGGACTTTTGGGGACTTCCTGATCTTTGATTGATAGTATCGCCAAGTACACCGTTTGCTTTGCTTCTCATCATTCCTTCTTCCTCTTATTTAGTATATTTATTTTCTTAGTTAATAATTTAAGCTAAAATTCAGATAAAATTTGATGTTCTATGGCTAATTATTTAATATTATAAATAATTCTCTTGGATACTGACATACTTGCCTTGATTGCTCATAATCATTTAAATGGCACCTCTAAAGTCGCCTGTGTCTGGATCACACATTTCACATTCCTTGGCTCTTACGATGGTCTGTTTGCCTTATCTCATCAACTCATAGAGAGGGATCTTGCATGTACCATAAAAATATAATCACACCCCAAAACAATATAATAAATGAAGCATATTCAATGGCTATTGAAACAAATTTAAATAAAAATATTTTATCATTGTCTATAGATATTTTATAAACCATAGAGAAAGAGAGTGTCTCCATCGAAAACATCGACGGTGAGGAATCTTTCCTTCAAATAGTGAGATAGCTTTACGTTTTCATCTTTGATGCGTGAAAGTGAGGGATCTATCTCGAAAGTGATAGCGAGTAAGTTAGGGTCATGTCTTGTATCAGTTTACATTAATTTGTTTGTAGCAGCTTGTTGTTACATTAAGTTTGTGGTAAGTGCTCTGCTTACTCCTGGATGCTCTTTTGATAAGTACAATTCAAATAAATCTATTCAAAAAATTAAACTATTGATTGATGAATTTATAATTAAAAGGCAAAGATCTTAAATTATAGAAGACTTGTCCAAGTTTATAAGAACCATCTTGGTGTTCGTCACAAACAATCTTGACTTTGTCAGTTTGGAGTGAGGGAAAGGTAAAGAACTTAAATTGAAAGAAAAGTTTACTTGGCAAGTAATCTTATGGACTCACTGGGGCTTTGTAGCACAAAAATTTGAATGTTACTGTTGAAGCTGATAAATAAAATTGTAATTAAAAATTACGAAGACAATATGGTTTAATCATACATTGAATTTAATATAAACTAGATAAAGCTTTAAGTGGATCAGCAAGTTCATTTTATAGACTCAATTGATTTTGTTGAATTGAAGTAGAGAGGATTTAAGCTGTGGGATGCTGCAAAAGTTCACCATATCCATTTTTAATAAAATTAACTTGATCATGGATTGGTATCTATTAAATAACATGCTATTTTAACATTTTAATTTGGTAAGTCAGTAGTTTTAAGGAGATTAACCATACCCATTCCAACATATGGAGCTTTGGGAGCTAATAAGTCATCAAATCAATAAATTAAATTAAAGTGTAAAATCTCTATTGTTAGATCATTTTCTTGAGATCCTCACTCAAGCCGATAATTCTTTTGTCTCTTTCTGTCTCTCCAATCAAATTCAACATGTTGTAGAACACATTTCCAATCATTGCAATTTGCTGTGAGTTGCTTTATTCCATGGGCATTTACTGTAGTTGGTTGAATTGATTTGCATAGCCGTTTCCACCTTAAGTTCCATAGCCAGGCTATCCCCCATAATTATTAGACCCATATTGATTGTTTTAGCCATAAGGGTTTTAGTTGTTAGAACCATAGGGATTTTAGTTTCCTGATCCTTAGTATTGCTGGTTGTGTGGTTATTAGTTTGTAGATCTTGTTGCATAACACTTTTATAGAATTATATAAAGGGCAAAGTTATACAATGAAACTTTATGAATAAACTGTTTAATAAGCATTATCAAATTTATGACTAAGGTAAAATCATCAGAATTTGAATCAATTTAAATCTATAAAATACAAAACAGAAATATATAATAAGCTTTACTTTTAATAATTAAAATATACTTTTAAGAAATATTCAGGTTTTACAGCTTCTTATCTCTCCGACTCCGCGCATTTAACAATACAATTCGTTGTTTGGTCCATTGTATGTGTTGAAATATGTGCTCTTAATGTTGAAGGAGTCGACAATATATATAGCAAAACGATTTTCGTATATTCCCGTAGTAGCAGTTCCATCTCTCGTGCATTAGTGTTGAATTATCGCATTTAGTTTGTGTAGCGCGGAGTCTAACAGTATACTGTTCAGCATCTCATCAAACTGTAAAAAATAGAATCTTAATTCTATATATGCACTTTTGCATATAATTTGTTGGTGCGGTTCAATATTCTACTCACTATATCTCAAATATTTCCTTATTTGCTAAAATGTTTTTGCATTAGCAAAAACTTATTTCTTTTAAGAGAATTCAATTTAGACGAAAGTAATTTAATTTTAGCAAATAAGGAAATATTTGAGATATAGTGAGTAGAATATTGAACCGCACCAACAAATTATATGCAAAAGTGCATATATAGAATTAAGATTCTATTTTTTACAGTTTGATGAGATGCTGAACAGTATACTGTTAGACTCCGCGCTACACAAACTAAATGCGATAATTCAACACTAATGCACGAGAGATGGAACTGCTACTACGGGAATATACGAAAATCGTTTTGCTATATATATTGTCGACTCCTTCAACATTAAGAGCACATATTTCAACACATACAATGGACCAAACAACGAATTGTATTGTTAAATGCGCGGAGTCGGAGAGATAAGAAGCTGTAAAACCTGAATATTTCTTAAAAGTATATTTTAATTATTAAAAGTAAAGCTTATTATATATTTCTGTTTTGTATTTTATAGATTTAAATTGATTCAAATTCTGATGATTTTACCTTATTAATTTGAGAAGTTTGTGCAATTATATCATAATAAATTGATGCATCTAGAATACTCTATTGATATTCTTGCATTTATCTTCTCATCATTTCCATTTCATTTTGCATTTGATGTTTCTAAATTTCAATCAATTTTTACTCATCTTTATAGCGGGAGTTTTATTGATCAAATTGCTGATTAGGGTTGCCTGACTTATCTCCAAATTTATCCATTTCTAATCGTTCAAATCATTTAATATAAAGGTATATTTTAATTTAATTTCTAGATAAAGATATCTAATTATGAAGTATTAATAAAACCCCATTAGTCAATTAAGAATGAAGATTAGGGATTAAGATTAATAAAATTAAAATATATTTATTATTGGCTGAAATTAAATATAATTAGGCTAAAAACAAATTTACGCACCCTGATTGGTTTACTTTTTAGAGACAATTATTCGAGCCAATGGTTTTAATAATTAGCCGAAACTTAAATAATTTACGCCAATAATAAATATATTTTAATTTTATTAATCATAGTCCCCAATCTTCATTCTTAATTGACTAACGGGGTTTTATTATAATAAAATCTCTTATTTTGTTCATCTTAAAGCTTCTCTTGATATTTTATTCTATCTTGAAGCTGTTGAATCTCATATTCTTTCTATCTCATTGTATTTTAAATAATTAAAATAAAGAAATATTTATAAATTATTGAATTAATATTATATTATAGATTGCTTCTTATTCCATTGGACTGAGTGCTTAGTTCTTTTATTGGTATGGATTAGTATTGTTCAACTATCTTTAATTGGGGTAAGGTGCTGGAGCTTGATGGTATCCTGCTCCATAGCCCGTTTGATTTTTCAAATTCAATCGAGAGTCTCCACTATCTTGTGGAGCTTGTGGGTTTGTAGATTAATGTCAATACAAATTTCTAAATGCTATCATTAGAAACATAAATAAAAGAAAGATATCACAGCTCTTAATCTGACTTGGTAATTAGTCATATCATCGGCACTAGGATCCCAAAGCAAATCTCCAGTTGGCACTTGACCAGGCCCAAGTTCAAAATCAGCTTCTACTGTCTCATCAGTCATCATTCCAATTTAGTTAAGAGTAGGAACATGATAAGTCCAACCAATTGTGAAGTAAACATCTTTGTTATCTGAAAGCCCGGGCAACATAGCCTTGTACTCAATTCTGAAAACTATTGCTACAAGTGGGTGGCAAATGAAATTCTTTAGAACTAAAGATCCAGTACATGTGCTGACACCTTATTCATTGGGTCTACTCAAACTCAAGTAGGAGTCATCGCATATATTTTTCCAGGTGTTGTTTGCACTCACTACCATTCGTCTTTCTTGGATTATTACACTGTCAGAAACATTATGATTTTCTCCCATCTTAAACAATTCTCATATCTTAAATTAATTAAAAATATTTGAGTTTTTTGTTTAGCTGTTCTAGATCTCTCCAATTTCATTTTTCTAAGGAAACTTTCAAATCTAGATTCGAATGCGATGCTGGTAATCATCTAAATGTTATGAATGTATATAGTTTCAGTTTTAGATAGCTCGATTTTAAGATTCTAGCCTAAGTTCGCGTTGCCTATTTTAGGCTTTGTCATCTTGTCATCTGCAAGGCCTGGTATCACTTCACCGGGACTAAAAAAGCAGTTCTATGATACTAGTCTCTTAACAGATTGGATAGAATAATAACATAAGCTTAATAATTTGATAACTTCAAAATCTCTAATCTCATATTAAAATCTTCCAGCACTCTTCATGCTGTTTGCAACTGCTGCTAATCCAATTTGCCCAATTGCTCTTGGAGAACCTCTAGTTAATTCAACATTTGTAAGTCCACTAAAATCAAAAATTGAGCACAGAGCATAGCCAGATGAGGAGTAAGTTTTTGATCCATGATATTCTCTTACAACAACACACTCAACGACTGCATAAGATGACTTTTCAACGTAATTAGTATGAAAATAAACATATTCCTCTTGTGTGGTATCCCAAGCATTTCCAGAGTCTTTGAGCAAAATAGGTGAACTTCTAAAAGTTCTGCCATAAAAAGAGCCATGTGTTCCAATGTCTTTATTAAATAAAGTCATGTAGTATTCCATATAGAATTTTGCGCCCTCCAAAGGCTGTTTCTCATATAAAACAGTCGACATTGGTATTCCAAAAGTACCTTTGATTGATATCAAGAAAGCTTTAGAGTCTTTATTGGGACTGTAACCCTTAAGTTGGAGTTCAGTATTGAGTTTTTTGTTTGTTTTAAAATGTGTAAGCCAGTGCTATTTTCTGGCCTTTTTACTCACAAATTAATATTGAGAGGAAGCAGACTTATCCAGCATTAGATTGGGTGCATTTGGACTTAATCTTCCAAAAGCGTTAGGATTTACTATGTTTTATTGCCCAAATTTGTTCATATTTCCGGGATTATCTAACATGTCGGTTTAAATTTGTGGAGCGTTCTATCTTCCAAACATATTCAAAATAATTTCTTAAATAAATTTAAATTATAATCTTTTATTTAAAAGTTACAAAGATGTTTTAAGACTTTTAAAAGTTGCAATATCATTAAACTTATACTGTTTAAATTTCATTATAAAATTAACCCATAAATATTTAAGTGGGAGTCATTATAAAAGGCAGTGCATTGATAAGAAATTATCTTTGCTTCAGGGGCAATATCGTAACAAATGACGCTAAGCGGATGTGCGATGTTTGCTAATTGAAAACTAATCCAATCATGTGGTCCAGGTTCGCCTGGGCCCAATTTCTGCACGGGTCTCCGGACCGATTTCTCATAAAAATGAAATGTTTGATTAGAATATATTATCTTATTTTTTAAATTGTGTCTTGCACATATTCTTTAGTGCAACTAACTTTATGTTTTATGATATCCCTTCGAATGTTAGTTTGATACTGTTTATAGTGTATTTATTTTTCCTTACTCCCCTAGTCATTATTAATTTATTCTTATAGACACAATATATTAGAATAAGAATTATTTATTGCAAATATAAAATTGAATTTCAGTATTTAAACTAAATTAAAAATTAAAAGTAAAAAAAGCAAAAAAAAAATTTCGGTAAATTTAAATAATTATAATATGATTATCTTTAAAAAAATATCATGCTCTAAATAATGTGTGAGAAACATAAATTTTTTTTTTATATATTTTATCATTTTATGAAATTTCTTTTTAAATAATATTTTTATTATAATAATTTAAAATATCTTCAACATAAATTTAATGGCAGCTATGGACTGGCAAAATCAATTCTACTAGCCTATTTCAATTTTTGAATATGTAATTTATATTATTTATAAATTTCTAATTATTTATCTAATAATGATTTTGACTTTAGAGCAAAGTAGGAGAATTGCAAGTAGAAGAAGATTGGCTAAAGAGAAGTGCAAATATTATAGATTATAGGTAGAAATTATTTCAATCATTCGCAGATTCACAAAAACGTTATCTGAAGCGAAAAGCAGAGAAAAGAGTATAAAATTAAGTTGAAAATCTCATACCTATGCAAAATGATGTGGATTTTCATACAGTTGACCCTAAAAACCCCAGTTTGGCCTTGAAAAAGCGTAAAATGGTTAAAGAAAGCAGAGGGAATTTACGTAGAGATATTGAAAGATGGTTTGTCATTGACAATTTTCTAATAACTTTCTTCAAAAGAGAAGGGGATTAGGATTTCAAAAAGAATGCACCGCTTGAATCAGCATTCGTATTAGTCGAGGAGTGTGGTGAGTAATCTGATTACAGGTGGCATGATAGATCAAAGCAGTATAGAGTTCAAATTAGGCTTCCTTCGAGATAAATTCTGCCAGTATTCTACTACACAGACGATTTGCACGAAGCTTAGATGATAGTCTCTAGAGTTTTTATGGCTTCTTCATAAAAGAGAGATTTGATATCATAATTAATTAAAAAACTGTGTTTGATAGAGACTACTTTCAGATTTAAACAAGTATGGCAGAGAGTATTTAAAGTTTATGAGAATAGGTTATTAAAGATGATATCTTTTCAAATTATGGGTATTAATTTGATTGAGCTTGCTAAACTTATAATTATTTTTGTGAGTTAGTATGTAATTTTTATACATAAAATTTAACACTGGTTGGTACTAAAGAGAAAAGCTATTTAAATTTTGGTCTGGTCAAATCTTAAAAAGAGAGAAAATTCCTCTATTAAGATCTACTTTTAGATATGGAGATATCAAACGTAAACTTGACCCATCCATGTATAAATCTTCGCTTATGGTTCGTGAATAGCTTAGAAGAATTGTAAATGCCTGAATAATTACATTATCAATTTTAATTATATTAATGCCTTTAAGAACAGAAGACTATAGAGACACTCAGCGATTTAAAAAGACATAAATACATTACTAGAGGAAGAAGAGCAAGGTCTATAAATAAAGGATGCGACAATTAAATTCTTCAATAAAGGTGGAGATTTAGTTTAGAATCATAACTTCAAAATGGGAAACATTAAAATCGATTCAAATAAATATCTGTAGATTGAGAAACTAAATGAAATTACAAATGCTGATTTCTTCGAGAGGAACCCTCCTTTCAAATTTTATTATATTTAAATCAGCCACAAGTGTTATTAATTTTCAATAATATTGAACTATTTGAAATTTTTGTTAGAGCATATAAGTCAAATGGCGACAAGCTGTAACTAATTTGACAAACTATAAGAAGATTACATTCTTAGAGTTTATGGTAGAAATAATCATGAAGTTAGTTTATTTTCTATTTCTATTGCTATTATAATTATTCAATAGTAGAAGCAATAAAACAATATGTTTTTTAAAGTTAGTGATGCAAATATTCAATAGAACATTTCTCCTCATGAAATTGGCTTTGATATATTAAGACGCCAACCAAAAGAGATATATACGATAAAAATATAATCGATCGAGCTTCCTATAAAATTGGCTTAGAAATTTAGTCTCAAAGCTGATTTGAGAGTAAGAGTCAGATAAGCTAAGAATTTGGAATTATTTGAAACAAGCAGCTATTATATTATTGATAGATTAAATTAGGATACATATTAACTAAATATTTAATAACTAACTATATCTTCTGTTAATTATTACTTTTATCTCAATAACTCAAGACCATACAGAGTATCAGTTCCACCAAATAGAGATAAAGGAAGAATGGTTATAAAAGGCTATGATTATACTTTTACCATTACCCAAATAATTATCTTACTATAAAATTCAGTTAATTAAAAATTTTATATTAAATTGAATTATTAGCAAGATAAACTGGCAAACTTTTTTTATCTCGGTTACATTTTGTATGATCTATTAAAAAAGCTATTATAAATTTAGTGAGATAACGTTTAATTCAATTTATATATATTCAAAAATGGAAGAGCTGACGAGCTAAATATATAGATTTTCAATAATTAAGTTAAGCTTGTTTAAATTGTTTTTTATTTCAAATTCAGTTCAAATAATTTCACAATATTTACTTTTATATTTTTAATGAATTTTCCAAATATATAAAACTAGAGAAGTAGTATACTAATTTTAATTATTTTTTTCATTATTAATTTAAAATTAAGATTTAATCGTACCTAAAATTTAGCATGATATAACCAAGAATACAGGTGTGATGAATTTAAAAAGATAAAATGAGTATATCATAGAATTAGACTAAATTTTTTCCCCATTATTTATCTCTAAGTTTAATTATAAGATGATTTAAGTAGAAATAATTGCAATTAATAAAGCAAATATTAGCTTAACAAAATATATAGTCGAATGATTGATATGCTATAGTTTAAAAGCAAGTTTTTAAATATCATTTACTTATATTTTATTTACTTTTAAATCTTAAATTTCTCATAATAAAAATAGTAATTGTTTAAAGTTTTAATGAGAAATATTTTTTATTACTTTTGTTTTTATTTATATATTTTATTGGTAAATAGTCCAAAATTTTTGAATATAATTATAAAAACGCTGAAAAATAGATTAAAATAAATTTAAAATAGAAGGTTTATTATTTAAATTATTTGCAATAAAATATCTATTTTATAGAGAATTCACTTATCTTACTTATAATATATATATTTCACTTGGTCTATCAAGAAAAAAATTAATCTATTATATTATCTTCAGCATATTTCAGTATAACTATAAGAACAACTATATATTAAATTTGATATTTTGAATAATTTCTTGAGTTTTGTTATTGATAAATTAGACCCTACCAATCCAGAAGAAGTATTCCAGCTATATATAGTTCTCTAGCGTAATAACGTACCAGTCACTTAATTCATGAAGGAATTCCTCTATGAAGAAGAGTTTCTCAGTAAAAAATATTTCAAATTTGAATCAAATGCAAACCTTGAAGCAAAGGTCAGCGATGAGCAAGGAAACAAAATGAAGATAAAGTTTTCAATCACAAAATTGAATAACGATGGAACTATGTACCCCAATGAGAGAGAAGGAAAGAGAGTCATGGTTGGGAGATATGCTCTATATAGACGCAGGATAGTTATAATACGCTAGATTAACAGAGACTAGAAAGTCAATGTGTAGTATCTAAACAAGCCAGATAGGAAGGAAGAAGGGGTACTGATATCAAAACTAAGGCTTATCGAGAGACATGGAGTCAATGTTTACGATATTAATAATCAACCCTATTAAGTTGAAAACTCTAGCTACTAGTGTTGGATCATATTTAGTATTGAAATTTATTCACATTATTGTTCAATTTTATTATAATATTCGAAATTTTGTAGTAGATAAAAAGGCTACAAGTTTAATTGCATAATAATTTGTCATAAATTATGATATTGTTAACAAAAATTTTTTATTTTTTAATGCAGATATATTTAGTAATGTTAATGCTACTTTTCTCTATACAATTTTTAATAAGAATTAAATTATTTGGAATAAGGTTTCCGAAAAATTTAAATTAATTTTTATCTTCTAATATATATTTCTACAATAATGGGTTATTGAATTTAGAGCAAGCAATAAGAGACTAATAAACATAGTAAATAGTTCTATTTAGAACAGATAAGTATTCAATTCTTTTGAGTAGAGATCATTCTTTAGAGAAATTAAGAGAGATATTGAAGGGAAACTGCTTCTTTCAGTCATAGAAATAATCAACTTAAAGGTAAAAAATTGCAATCCATTTGTAAAGATTACTTTGCTGAACATGAATCAAACTAACAATGATGAAGTTAACTTTTAAGAAGAGTTTTTTACAAGTGTGAAGGACAGTAGCAGCGCCCCTAATTGGATGAATGCGTAAAATCCTTCAGGGGAATTATAATAAGTTTTCTAACTTAAAATTAGTTATTCGATTGTATTCAATCTAGGTTAATTCTTTAAGGAAGATTTAAAAGGCATTAAATTTGAAATTTTCAACAAAAAGTATGGAGAAGATGCTTAGGATTAATTACTTGGGGAGGCTACTCTTACCATCCAAGATTTCATTGATGTTGATATTCCAGGTAAAGAAAAATGTATAGTTTTAGAAAATTAGAAAGAATAGTCCTATGCATTTTTGGTTGTTTAAAGTCTCTTTGTGAGTAATAATGTTACGAGAATCGAGTACTAACTTACAAAAGATCTATCTATTTTCGTTTCTCCAGAGTAGTACTTTCATTATATGTATTTACAAAAGCAATATCAACTTGATAGCTTCCAGTATCCAGTTCCTTTGAATAATTTCTTCCCTAATTACATGGAAAAGTCTTCTATTAAAGACGCCATTGGAAATTAAAGCAAAATGAAGTCTTAGTTAATTTACGATCAAGCAGCTTCCCCTCAAAAGTCTTGTGCCCCTGGAATAGTTTTAGTGAAGAATAAGCTAACTTCTCCAGAAGAAAGGCTTTCAATTTAATTGAAATATCAAAATATGCAAAGGCCTGATATAGAGGAAGGAGTCATGATTTTCAAATATCTCTGGAAATATAGAGTCTTCGAATCTAGGCATAGAGCATTTACAGAATTACAGAACAAATTTTGGGTAAAGTTTATTTTCGACATGGGTGTATCTGCAGCAGCACATCCTTATGTACACATTCTTAGAGACAATGAAAGTGATGGGAATATTAATTCAGACTTTGACAAAACCTCCATTAAAGCTTAAAATGTAAACTAAGCCAATGGCGGCAATTAAATTATGGGTTGGCTTAAGTAAATGGGCAATAACAATGGTTCTAACCCAAATACAAATGAATATGCAAGCAACAACTAGTAAGTGTAGAATCAGTAAAAATCAGCCAAGTTTAAGCTAATGTTTAATAAAATTTGGGATAATGAAACTGGACAGCAGTATGCCGATACTTACTATCTAATTTAATCAGGAATCCCTGCTGAGCTTAGAGTTAAAATCTGGATGGATTTACTTAAAACTGAGGTGCTATAATATGAAGAAACTCAATCCTTCAAAAAGAACTTATAAATATTATTATCAAAACTTCATGCTTGTTATTTTATAAATTAACATTAAACTACATGGAATACTTCGATCATTAAGTCAATATATACGAAAATTTGAGGGAATACGCATATAAACAAGATTGCTTGGCATTCAGATAGGTTGATGAAGACATTGAGTACTACAGATTCCCTAAATTATTCCATGAAGAAGATGATGAATTTACAAGAGTATAATTTGTTAAATTTTTCAGATTACTAAATTAGTATTAACATTAATTACATTTACATTATTTTTCATTATAGCAAGATTGAGGGAAGATAAGAGAAAGATGAGAAATATATTGAGAGTTTTGATATTTTGGAGTAGAAACAAGAACTTTGATAATAGAATCATTAGTTATAGTTATAACAAAGGTGTCCTCCATATCCTTCAAAGACTTACAAAAATTCTTATAAATTTAAAATTAAATCTTACTTTTTTAGAGAATTTTTATTAAAATAAAAAATGAATCTAAATAAAATAGTATCTATATAAAATTATATTTTATAATAAAACCCCAATGCTGTTATTTACAAGATTTGGGTGACGTATTAAATTAATCAAGTGTGAATTATAATAATAATTGAATTTGGTAGCTTTAGTAATTAAGTAGAGGGTCCTGTAGTAGTAGTAGTAGTAGTAGTAGTAGTAGTAGTAGTAGTAGTAGTAGTAGTAGTAGTAGTAGTAGTAGTAGTAGTAGTAGTAGAGGCTATTCTACTAATGCTACCAAAATGACGAATGTGATATTTAATTATTATAAACTGCTACCCCTCTATAATATTACTTTAGAATCCTTTAGAAAGTCACGAATCCAACAGATGAACCTACTGCTCCTTGATTCTAACGCCCCGCTCAGCCAGTAAGACGACCCATAGCTGCTGGAGGACCCCTCAGAGGATCTGGTGCTTGACCATCTTGAGTTTGACGACCCCCTGCTAACAAAGACATCTTTCAAACAGCGCCTAAACATTCTCATGAGCAACATTCAGATGGCAAACAGAAGTCATGGGAATCTCTGACACGTGGTGAGTAGCATTCTCGGCACGCGCTCCACGCTCTCCTATTCGACACTAGTGGACGAGGCTTTGGATAGGGTTTGTAGTATTGAGAAGGAAGATGGCGGCCGCCATATTGGATGTTCTCATGATGATTCGACGCACCACCAAACCATGGGTGACTTTTTGGATCCCACCACGGATGTCACAGCACCTCTATCAAGGTAAGATTCGAGCCTTAGTTGCTAACACCATATGTAGGGAAGGAGCACAACGTAACCTATTACCTAAGATAAGCGATCTGATGGCAAGTCCCAGCAATTATCTCAAGAACGCCTGCTGTCCAGATACCGTTGGCTCAGCCACCAAGCCAGTTGACATCCTGAATTCTCATGAGTAGCCAAAGGCACTAAACTCTTATGCCAAAGCACGAAGCTCTAGTGCATTGCGCCTGAGTGAAATTCATACTACTCTAGTGCTAAAGTGTATCAGAGTAAACCCTATTAAATCAGGATTCTTGGCACCCTAGTCCATGACAGTCAAACTGGCCTGTTTGAGGGCAGCACTCTACATGCGTTGGCTTAAGGTCGCATACATTAGGGCACTCACTGCATGGAGCCGACTTATGAGGACTCTGAGGGTCGAGTGATTTTGAATATTCCAACTACATGGCGTCATCAGCAAAGGTATACCCTTAATAATCTTTGTCTGGTAAACAGCTGCCTGCTCAGTTATTTGTAACTCGCTAGCTCAGGCTGCGCTGTCTCGATCGAGGTACGATACGACTATGGTGACTTGCTAAAAATCATCGAATTCGCCTGAGACAAGCTCTCTGTAAAATTCAACGATTTGAAAAATTCCAATGTGAAGTTCTCCTGAGCTTGACATTCTGAGTGCCTCCCACCAACTAAGATCCAATCAAGAATAATGAGACTGTAGACAACATCATTAACCGAGCTGCTGATAGAGACAAGAGACCCCTGTCAATAAGCAAGGAAAGGCAGAGTTAAGAAAACGTCCTAAAGAGATTCACTAAGGACCTGGCCATGCTCATGCAGAGCGCCCCCCACCTCCCCACTAAGTTCCTCTAGAGATTCAAGGCCGCCCTCACCCAGGAGAACGTGGATTCGTTGATGAAGGAAGCATCGAAAATCAGATCAAAGGATGGAGAATGCGCAGAGATCAAGGACCTGGACTGGGAGAGGCAAGAGCAACTCAAGATGTTGAGAGAAAGATTAGACAATTGTGAAGTGATTTATATGATATTAAGTTTCAAGTAAATGTATTTTGATTAATTTCTATCGTCTACAAAAAATTGTAAATAACAGCATTGGGGTTTTATGTACAAATTATTTTTTTAATAAAAAGTTCAACTAATTAAATTCCATAAGATAACATTATATCTATTTAATAAATAGTAAAGAATTAGCTTATATACATAATAAAAGTAATTAATTACCAATGCTGTCAAATTAATTTTTTTAACTTAAATTGTAGGAAAAACTTTGGGATGTTTAGTTTTGAATTGATAAAGCGACTTATAAACCTTTTTAAAGACTAATAACATTTGCAAATGAGGAAGATTCATTTTGGATTTTAAATGGTTTCATAAGAGCGATTCCTAGATTGTTTTCAACTGAAGTCTCTTGTCTTATTTTAATAGTTAATTTAAGATAATTTATTAATCACTCTAATATAAACATGAATAAAGTGTATCCATTAATCTTACAGGAGGAAGAAATTCAGCAATGAGAAATGAAACAACTGCTTTTAAAGCCATTTTAAGAGAAAACTTACCTTAAATATGCGATAAACTGAGATTACTTGGTCTACCAGTAGATTTATTGATTTATGATTCTATGACTAGTTTTTACAGTCATTTCTTTGAAAGTGAAGTAGTCCTCAGACTATGGGATCAAATCATCTTTAGTTTTAGTAAAATTTATTGTTTTTCATCCTAAAATTAATTTAATATAAATTAAAAGTAACAATGATAAAATAGCAAGAAAGAGAGCTCTTTGGTACTTCATGGCACCAGCCTACTTGATACTTAGAGAAAAGCAGGAGGAGATAATGAGTGCAAGTAGTATCTAACAAGTTGTGGATTTGTATAATAATGGTTGTGCTCTTACTTACAATCCTGATTCCAATATGTAATTTATCCTTATAATAACTGTATTATTTTTATTCATTACTCTTACTATTTTAAGTGATTGGGTAGTAAATGAACTTAAAGTTCTAATCAAAGATTTTCATTTAAACTATTTACTTCTCTTAGCGCTATAAAAATTAAGATATCTTTGTGACAGGAATTGAGAGATTCTAAGAAGCAGGTCAGAGCAAACTATCCCTTGGATTCAACAAATTAATCAAGGTTAATCAAGTCGACAAGGCACAAATGCTTGAGTAGACAAGAAAGAATTATGAGGCAGATTTATCACTTATATTCAATTCTATTGAGGAAGAGAATAAATAAGTAGAAATCTTGCTTGAAAAAACTAACCTCAATTTCAATCCAAAGAATCCTTATAACAATTTCATATAATACTTTTATTGTTATTAAATTATCTAGATATGGTTAGAAATACTGTTTAATTATCTATCCTTAGTATTTGGACTATTTCAAGTGGAGAACTCATGTAATGGCAAGGTTCAAGAAAGTGGCATTGAAAAATCATGGAGACGATTTATATGATGATTTGTTTGAGTATGAGGAACCAGAAATGAATAGAGACAACATGGACTTATCAAAGATCAACATTTACTTGCATTCCATCTCCCATTTAAGTGGAGTTAGACTCTTTAAGCTGAGATTATCTGTTCCTACCGAGACACCCTACCCCACCCCCTACCCCATACCCCACACCCTACCCCAACCCCTTAAAATACCCCATTTCATATCAAATTTTTTATCTACAAGGTCTAAATCGATCTCCTTCAAGACATCTCGACACACAAGACCCTATTTTATATATGAAATTGGGTATAATATCAAATTGCTTTATTTACATAATTGAAAACTTTTTCTTTAAAATTTTTTATTTACTTATAGTAAAATATTTATATACTATAGTAGGAAAAAAATTTTATAAAATTTTTTATCCCTTAAATCAACTCCATCCGACACAACTCGAAGAAATAGTATGATTAATTTTTTAAGTTTTTAATATTCTTTATTTATAAAGAATAATAGACAAATAGAAAATTAAAAACTTGAAAAATTAATCATACTATTTCTTCAAGTTATGTCGGATGGAGTTGATTTAAGGGATAAAAAATTTTATAAAATTTTTTTCCTACTATAGTATATAAATATTTTACTATAAGTAAAAAAAAAATATTAAAGAAAAAGTTTTTAATTATGTAAATAAAGCAATTTGATATTATACCCAATTTTATAAAACTCTATTAGTATTATTTTAGATAAATAAGTGGTAATAGAAATATAAATAATGTTGAAATATAAATCAGTGTTGATAATGTAGGAATACATTTGATTTGGGAAATATTAAATGAATTAAAATTAATAAATATTAAATTCGCGGCAGTTACCTTTCTGGAAAACCTCACATTATGGTACTTGTTCGATAGAGAATTCAAAATCAGCTGGGCTTTACTATTGGTGGTACCCCTCTATCACATCCCTGAAGCAAGATAAATCGACTTTAATTTTGGCATTAAAATCAACTAAACAAATCACAAAAAATTAAAGTCGATTTATCTTGCTTCAGGGATGTGATAGAGGGGTACACCAATAGTTAAGTCCAGCTGATTTTGAATTCTCTATCGAACAAGTACCATAATGTGAGGGTTTCCAGAAAGTTAACTGCCGCGAATTTAATATTTATTAATTTTAATTCATTTAATATTTCCCAAATTAAATGTATTCCTACAATATTGATTTAAAACTTAAAAAAATCTCAAAGTGATAAATACCTAACAAGCAAATAGTTTTAAATGTTTAAATTAATCAAAAACTTTAAAATCCATCAAATTATTAGATTTGGTTTTCCTCCATAATACGATTTTAATTGTTGATTCTTTTAAGTTTAAGTTTATCTCTCAATTTTATCCTCAGTTGCGTCTACTTCTCTATTTGTGTGACAGAAATACTATTTAATCAATAGGTTTTTTTTTAGTTAAATTATTTTACATTAAAAGAAAATCGAAGTAACAAAATCTCTCTTTAATCTAATTACTGAAATTCTCAAAATGATATATTTAAAGTCAAAATATGATAGTAAGACTACAACATTAATACTTAGTTTAGATTGGAAAAGTAATAATTTAAATTTATTAAGGAAGAATTCGAATTTCTTATGGGAAACTCTTTTTTTAGAATAAGTTTGAAATAAATAATATGATTAATCTACTCCAATAAAGTGTAATTATAGATTTAAAATTATTTTAATATATTAATTACTGGGCTGACATCTTGATTTTGGGTGAAGAATAGGTAATAGCGAGAATGGTTTTTTCGGAGTTTTCTACTTCATGATTGCCAAGTCACGGAATTTGTCACGTCAACTCACTCAGATACGTCGACGTTACGACTAAGATTGATGGTTTGATTTTAAAATTAAACAGTGATATGTTAAATTTATTTGATTTTAATCATTAAACACAATATTATTAATTATATGCTTTTATGTAAAATAGGGTCTTGCGTGTCGAGATGTCTTGAAGGAGATCGATTTAGACCTTGTAGATAAAAAATTTGATATGAAATGGGGTATTTAAGGGGGTGGGGTAGGGGGTGGGTAGGTGTGGGGTATGGGTAGGGGTGGGTCGGTGTGTCGGTAGGAACAATTATCAAATAAATTTATTATAATTAGTAACATGTATAATGATTACTGTATGGTAGAATTGTACCAGATTTACAAGTCCTTGAAGAGAGATTTAGCGATGATGTTTACAACGATCCAAACGTAAATTAATACCACGCTTTTGAGTACATGAATGGCTACAATTAAATCAAGATAGAAATCCTTGATAATCAAAATGATGATGTAATTTATTTTGCTTAATTTCATACTTTAATTATAGGCCATAGTATGTGAACTGATTATAGACTTAAGGGAACTCAACTGCAATAAATTTATCAAGAAGTACTACTAAATGAGGAATGAGTACTTTGTTGAAAACTTAGATTCTTATCGCAATCCCTTCACTGTGTTTATGCTTTCGTTCTTCCTTCAAACCCATACCACTTAGTAACATAATGAATTGATGGAATCTAGAAATACTTCAATGTCTCAGTTTATCATTATATTTGAATTGAAGATTTAATTTCAAAAATGTAGTATATACTTTAGTTAAAAAGTTTTATTTTGTTAATCAACTCAATAAAGAGAAAGCTACCAGATAGAATAGACATTTTTAACAAAAAGAACGAGAATGAGTTTGTGTAAATGATGAAAGGTGACTTTAAACGTATTATCAGAGAAGAATTTGAAGCACTTAGTAACTTCTTGCCTGAACAGCAAGCCAGAAACACAATCAATGATAATTTCAACTTTATTGAGGACAGTGATTTTGGAAATATCACACTTGATAATTTACAATTTCTGGTCAAGTAGTGCTTCTTTAGTGACTGGTTACCTTATCTAAGTTCTTTAATATAGTTAAAATATATTAATATTAGTTTAATAAAATAAAGAATGAATCTTTACATAATTTAAATTCCCTCTATAAGATATTTGTGAAGGACGAGGAGGTAAAGGATGATGATCCACTAGTCACTGATGAAAATTTAAATGAAGATGAACTGAATGATTCAGCTATGCAAGACGATAAGAAAGGATTCAACATGTTTTCTAAGATTATCATCGAATCATAATCATAATTTTATACTAGTTTAAACAGAAAAATATTTCTTATTTGGGATTAAAGACACTCTAATAAGAAAACCGTAAAGTTCTGTCCAATCTAAACCTCAAGTGATTTCAAGAAAAAGAAACTTTGAATTGGAGGGTAGAGTCACAATGAAGCAAAGCACTAAATTGCCGTTTTCACTTCGTAACTTCATTGTAAGTTTGGTGTTAATGAGTCACTGCACAGTTAATGAAAAATTTGACATCCTCTATGATTTATTTGATTGGAATGATGGAGTAATTTATTATCATGTTTAATAGAATATTAAAGTATAGATATTTACTATTATTTGAGTAGCAGATGGTCTTGACATGAATGCGATGTTTATGCTTATTAAAACTATATTTGAAAGAAACCTGTACTATTGGCCATCACATGAACTTTTTAATCTTGTAGAAATGGCTTTCGATCTCTCAGTTTCATCAATGCTTAATAATTCACAGCAATAAATTTATTCGATTTTGATATTATTATATCAATCTACTAGGTATTATGGACTCGTGAATCATTCATCCAGCCAAATAAAAAGACAACAAAACTTAAGGATCTTTTATTGATGAAACCTCAGTAACTCCAACAAAATGAAGATTTAATGACAATCGATGTAACGGACGAAATGCTTGAAAATATAAACAGTTATCAGAGGATGTTTGGCACAAAGATTATTGACTTTAATGTGGACAGCAGTGCCTTCAAAAATATTGACAATTTAGTCAAGGGAGGATAGAAGTTAGTGGAGATTACCAATTACAATTAAATATTAATATTTTCAAGGCTTTATTTCATATATTTATAGCTAGGAGGCAAATACAGAATGGTTATTTTCTATTAAGTTTCCAGCGAGAGATAAAAGTATTTTCAGCAAACATTTAATGAAAAATAGTCATTTATAAACAATTAGTTTACTTATTTGAAGTAGAATATGATAATTAAGGAATGTTGACTAAGAATAGAGAATTAGATGAAAAAGATGATATTGATGAATATCTCAAAAGAAATAAACTTAAATCTAATTGATATTAAAAATAATATAAGAAAAATCTTCATTTTTACAACTATAAATACATTGAAAAATATTTAATATATGGGAATATATTCTTAAAGTATATCAATAAGCTATACCTGCAAGGTAGATCAAAAGGTATCTCAAAGAAGGAGTTTCTGCTTAAAACTGAACAAATTCCATTTTTACAAGACTTAATAAGAGTAGAGACACTTTACAGAGACAGATTCTAATCAACTCTACAGAGAAAGAAGAAACTGGATTAAGAACTAATCATCCTTATTAATGAAGAGGATTTGATGTTTATTTTCAGATTCCAGTCCAGAGTAATGTCCAATATTGAAGGAAATAATTATTTAAAAATGCCATGACTATAGAGTTTCAAATAATCCATAATTTTATAAGGAGATATTTAGATGATTGACAAGTCAACTTATAGAATTTTAATGACTGAGGCATTTGAATAAGATACAGTTTCAGACATCAGAAATAGAATTGTAAGAGTTATGACTTAACTAAGCCAAAGTTAAAAGTAAATCACAGAGAAGCATTTGCTTCAACTAAAGGGTGTTAAGGAGTTCTTCCTTAAGGAAGAACAGAGCTTTTTTTTACTAATCATTAAGAGATTGAAATTAAATTTTACATTAGATTTATTAAAAATGAGCATAAAATGGAAACTATGCAATGAATACGACAGACTGATTGAATTCAAGAAGCGGCAATAATCTCAATCTTAGTCATCTCAACAATAAAAAGAAATAATCTTAAAAATGGAATTCTCAAAGCATCAGGGTGAGGATATATTTATGAGCAGCAAGGAAGAGGAGAGAGATCTGGCAGGTTTCGATTGTTACTCGCTCTATTAGCATAATGATAACAGTTATGAATGGAGACTCTGCAAAATCATGCAAAAAGAGCCAATAGTTTAAATTAACAGTAAACTATTTGTTCATAATTACATATTAAATAATATATAGTTGAGAACAAGAGTGGAATGAATGGATTGTTGGGTGGAGGAGCCGCAGATTTAGATATTCTTAATAAAGATGCTAGCCTTTAGAAATTCTATTATTGGATTGAATTCCTGCATCACAGAAAAACTAAATAAATTGACTTAAAGAAATCTTTATCCTCTATAATTAAATTAATTATTGAATTTAAACTGGGCAAAAATTGTGGCTAAAGAGAAAGAGAGAGGAAATCCTGATGAGTGCTAGATACGCAAGAGAACAGCAAAGAAATTACGAACAAGAAACTCTTAAGTTTATTAGAGATGCGTACTAAGAGAAATCAGATAATTACAAAATATCACAGTTTGATAGTGTTAAGAAGAGTCTTAATGATAAATACAAGTGAAATTAATTATATACTCAATTTCAGAAGATTATTTAAAATATAAGATATAATGGATCAAGTTAATTTCATCAACAAATTAATTTAACTTATTTGTTAATATCTCAAATTTCAAATTCATGAAATGTAAATTTATGAGATGATGCTAATTTAAAATAATGAATTGAGGATATAAATGTAAAATGAATTGCTTTTCTTAAAATATAAATAAAAATTGTAAAATGGAAGTATAAACAGACCATACTGCGTAAATCCAAGAACCCCCAATCCCCCACTTAATTCAAAATAATTCTTCTGTTATAACCGATGCATTTATTCCAGTCCCACGTTTAACCGATATTTAATTAGAAATACCACCACTTCTAAACAATCAAAGCTCTAATCCTCCTATGAAGTTATCGTAATTAAACAATTAGTAAAATACAACTGATATTTAGAAATAAACAGAGAGCAAGTAGTTTCAGATTTAATTGTAAAATAACATAGGATCACCACTAAGCAGTACAAGGTCTTTAATTCATGGGAGATAGTAATAAATCTATGGCTTTAATGTCAACATAACTTCTAATGAGAGATTGTCAGATAAATAATAGAACAACCAAAATATCTTGAATAATTCTTTCTCTGCAAAAAAGAAAGAACTTTATATGAAAATTGAGTCTAAACAGCCTGAGTAATCAAATGATGTTATTAACATTATACAAAATATGACTATGAACCCCTATGACTCTGTTAAAATGAAGAGAAATCTATTTATTCCATCCTAAAATTTAGATAAAAAATTACAGCATAAACGTATGAATGTGCTGATAGGTGCATCAACATCTAATACTTTTTAACTACCAGAGGTTTGGGCTAACAATTTAGCCTCTGCCAATACTAGTTTAGTTGGTTTTAATAACAATAAAATAAAACTTGAGAACTAGAAAATAAAAAGAAAACTTGCCACTGCAGCTACAAGTTAAAATTAAAGAATTTCTTAGAAGCTCAGGATGGGTAATGGAATCTAAAACTCAATGAATTCAGCTTAAAATCAAAGAAATTTCATTGAGACGTTTAATATGCCATTAAGAGGACGACCTGTAACAATTGGAGATCGAACAAGAGATGTAATTATGCGTTGTGATTTCATAAAATAAAATGTGGACAAGCAATAAGAGAGATTATATGAAGATCTAAATACCTATTAAGCATATAGATCAGCATTGAATTCTGCAGGAGTTTAACAGCAACAACTCTAAAGTGATAACAGAAATGATAAGGAAAAACATCCAATATCAACAAAAATTTACACTTTTAACACTTCTGGAAATACAAGGTAGGGAAAACGAAAAACATTCGTGGACACAATGTAATATTTCAATGGCAATAATTAGGATTTAAACTTAAGTATGCCTCAAATAATGAATCCTAATGACTCTTTGATTAAGATTGTTTTTATATTAAAACTATATTTAGTGATAAAAAAATAGTATTAATAAATTTTATCATTTAAGCATGTCAACTTGAAATTACCAGATCCAAATAGAAACATTATAGAATAACATAACAAAAATAACGATAAAAGTTTCGAAAACATACTTAGATTTTTAGACATTGGAAAATCTGATTTTGATAAACTAAATCGAGGCTACTAAACTTAAGGAGCAAAAGTATTTGATGTAAATTAAAATACCGATATCCCTATGATGAATGAGAAGAAGAAAAATAAAAATGATTTTTATAGGTTCTTACTAACCTAGAATTCTTTATCTAATTAAGAGACAAAGATAATGAATGATACTTATTATTTCATTATATGTGACATTGTTAAATAGGAATGACATTTTGATCCCAAGATCTATCCTTAAAAAGGGAGAAAGAGTATTGCGTAAAAATAGGGATTCAGCACTGCCTTAAAACGACTAAATCGATTAACATCCCTATCTCTCAGACTACGATTAAGTTATGCTTTAAGGTAAACCTCTATTGAGGAATAATCCTCTACTATCCCCTAAATTCAATTAAATTTTGAACTTTCAACATGTACAATAAGACATAAGGAAGATTCAAGAATAAAATCAAAAGCCTGGTGTTGCCACTTCAATTACCCCAGATTAGATGCAATCAAAAGAAACGGATTAATTTCCTATTTCTTTAAACAATATTACGAAGCCTATGCCCATAGTAACTACTCATATAATTGACTAAGAAGAGTCTTCTTCACGTTAATAACTAAATATAAGAGACTCTGATCGTTAAGTTAACGAGCATGACGTTTCACAGGAATAATTTTAAATTTTGAACAAAGATTTATAGCAAGAAATGACTTCACTTGGCTTGCTAGGCAATGAGGATCCAAGCAATAAAGATTCATTAATGAAAGATGATTTGAATACCTCAGTAAAAGCTCAATAAATTTAGGCTAAAAAGCGAATTATTAGGGAAACCATAGGTGGAGACGGCTTATTCGAAACTTAAGTTGAAGTTATAGAACGGGAAGTAGATGTAGAAGAATACAATTAGAGAAAGTATAAATATGACCCAAATAATAGACCACCTTATGATTTGGAATAGAGGAAGAATTAACAACCAAGATAACTTCAATCACTAAAGGAAGACAAAATATTTGGATATAATAACTTTAATGAATTTAGAGCCAAATATTTCATAAAAAATGTAAATGCTTTAGAAGACCAGAATCGTATTAAAAGTATGAAGGAAGCTAGGATGAAATATGCTAAAAGATATTCAAGTTAGACATACTAGTTCTGAATATATAAACTTGACTGAGTTATACTTATAAATTCTAATTAAACTTAAAATTGTTAATAATCATGATGCAGATTTTTTACCATCCATTGCATCTTCTCCAAATAGATCTTTGATGCTCTGAGTTCTTTCCATTTCTAATAATTCATCGATAAACTCTTCAAGCAATTCTCCAGTGAGCATTTACTCAATTCCATACTTTGATACTCCTAATCTGTGATCTGTTATTCTATTACTTGGCCAGTTTTATTAATAATAATTAATGTGGATAAAATTTTAAATGATAATTTATTAAATTACAGTTATATGTTCTAATCTTAGAGTCTAAATTTCCAGAACCCATCTGCTCTTTTTTCTATTTCTTTTCTTTCATTTGCTCTTCTTCTAAGAACTTTTGATACAATTTTTATCTTAAATTCTATAAAAACACTTATAATTAATATGAGTGATTACATCTAAAGCTCTGGCCTTATTAGAATGTTAGGTTCTTTCATCCTGACATTAACAAATAATACCAGTTGGTAAGTGAGTAGCTCTCACTGCACTATCAGTTTTGTTAACATGCTGTCCTCCTGCAATTAATACATTTTTAAAAGTGAGGGTTTCACAATAAAGATAATGCATATATTATTATTGCACCACCAGCTCTATAAGTATCAATTCTAATATCTTTTTCATCTAAATGAAATTCCTTGGGGATTTCAGGTATCACAATCATTGTAACTGTACTTGAGTGCATTCTTCCTGCCTTTTCAGTTTCCGGCACTCTTTGGACTCTATAGAATAAGTTAGTTAGCTTATATTTTAAATTAATTATACTTACTTGTGAACACCTGATTCATGCTTGAAGTATTTATATGAGTCTGTCCCAATTATCTTGTAAACAGCGTGTTTGCAGCCCTTACCGATGGCTAAATCTTGTGTAAATTCCTCTTCTACGCATTTAAATCCTTTATTCTAGGCGTATTGTTTGTACATGTTAACTAGATCCTCTGCAAATAAACTGCTCTCACTTCCTCCTGCAGCTTATCTTATTTCAATTGTGCAATTCTTTGCATCAACTTCTCTCTTTGGAACAAATAATCATTTAAATTAATAATGAACAATTTCATCTTCAATCTATTCTTGTAATTCATCTAAGCTTTCAATAATACTCTCATAATCTTCCTTAGCAAATTCTCGCATTTCCTTATCCTCTGCTGGATCATTCATGATATCAGTACAACTCTTAAGATCTTTTAAGATACTGTGCATAGTTTCATACAACTTTGTATATACGCTTAATTTTGATAAGTTTATTCGTAATTTATTCAGATCGTCTGTCAGTTAAGGGTTGTTTGTTTCCACTGCTACTCTACAACTTAAGTCTAGATATTATATAATAAGAAAAAAAATTGTAATTATATTGTAAATTTTAAATTGTAAATGTTTATAGTAATTTTATTCTTATGATAATCTTCATCCATTTATTTATGCTAGTCATTAAGATTTTTGAGGAAATTGTAGAGTGTGACTTAATAAGGAGGAAGCATTGTCAATTTGCTTATAAGTTCATCTGATTCAACTTATTATGGTTTTTATTATTACTACTGCTTATTATTATTGCTAAATCACAAAGCAAGAATTAATTTTTATTTTTTTTTAATTAAAAAATCAATTGAAATATTATAATATTTAAATTTATAAAAATGTATCCTAGTTATTATAATTTACAATCTAGATGAATTAATAATTATATAAAAATATTTTATCTCTTTGTATTTTAAATTTACTGGTCATTTTATTTTAATATAAATATATATTACGAAATAAAATTTATTTCAAAAAATTTAATAAGAAATTTATCACATTTTATATTATTTTTGGGAAATTAATGAATAATTTAATTAACTGAATACTTAATTAATGCAATATTATTGTTGCCCTTTGACTATTGCTAAGTGGAGAAATATCTTAACTGTTAACATGCAGACACCTTAAATATTCTAAATGATTTATTAAATGGCTTTTAGTAATTTAAAGTCATTCTAAAGAGTAATTGCTTCGCTGTTGTTTGGAACATTTATTAGCTAATATGTTAATGCAAATTATTTATTATTTATATAATAATTTATTAGCCCTCTATTTTGTATGATTGAATACATAATTCAATTTAGTCACTTGTTGAAATGTGTAAATTAATATATTTATTGTATATTATAAAGCAAAGTTAAAATGAATGCAGATTAAAATGAAGTAACAGGGGGAGGAATGCAAAAGTCAGACTCTGCTTCCAGATTTGTTTATAAGTCTAAGGATTCCTCTAAGTAACTGATTGCACAAGGGTTTCAGGGTTCTCAATAGAGGAGTCTTAACATTTTTTTAATATGTTTTATGTTGAATATAATATAACGCAAACACCTAATTAACCAATGATGAGATAAGCAATTTCGTAAATTATGGAAGTATCAAAGAAACAGATAAGTCATTTGAGCATCTAGACAAAGTCAGGAATTTAAGATCATTGAGATCAAGATCCTCATCAATTCGTAACTCCATCATTAATGATTTGGAAGTAGATTAAATCGAAGTGAATTCAAATGCCATATCTGCTCATAAACGAAGAATAAGAGAGAGATAGGCATTAATAATTTATATTAAATTTAAAGGCTTAAGAGACAAATGACGACTATGTTTTGTTCTTGGCTTTACTAAATTTAATAGTATTTGAAATCTTGGCAGTAATTAAAATGAGCAAACTAATAGATTGGTATTGGATATTCCTCGTCATTCCTCTTGAGATTTCTCTCTTTCTTATCACTTATTTAGTCTTAAAAAAGGGTGCGTAAGCTTTAGAGAGATTAGGGTTCCCCTGTTTCTTTGTAGTTACAAGAAATTAAATAAATTTTCTCTAACTAACTTTTTTTAATTTTATAACTTAAATTCTATTAATATGACAAACAGCTTCGATTATGAAAATAGACACTCTTCATTAGCATATTTTAGTATATAATTTCTATAAATATCTCATCTTTTATTTTTACCATATATTTCGTAAAAGTAAATTTGAAATAAAAATATTAATTGAAACAATATAAATTAGATATAAATGCTAATTATAATTAAATTTAGAAATAAATATGCTTATTTTAAGGTAAAAATTTCACTTTCAAAAAAATAAAACATAGGTTTTTCATAAATTTATTCATATTTTATTTAAAAATAAAAAATTATATTTATTTCCTCTAGCCAGAGAATAGTTACAGATTCTTACAGATATTATTTCTACCTAATACTTAAGATATTGACTTTGAAATCTCTAGTAGGTTTGATAACTTTTGCAGCACTTGTTGAGCTATTCCCTTTCCTGATTAAAGAAGCAGACATAGCAGCCACTACAGCGATTTGCCTGTCAATTGTTTGGCTTTCAGTGATACTAATTTACTACTCTGAACTTGAAACCTACTCCAAACGTTTACCTAACATGCTTATTCAGAATATGGTGCTTCTAATTGCATTTTTCATAAACCTGATGGTTCACTTGAATTACTCAGAAGACTTCTCAAATTACTTAGTCTTACTCTCCCCACTTTTTGCCAACTTCACTTTGAATATCGTTACTATTCGTATTTTCGAAAAGACAGATAATATCAAGCACCCAATTCGTGAAATTATTATTAACTCTATGCTTCTTGCAGGAACTGTACAAGCCTATTTTATCTTGGAAGGAATATTTCCAAGCATCTTCAATTTGGAATACTTATTGGTTTACCTCATTATCATTGAAATTTACTTTTTTGTACTTGCTATGGAACTCAATGAGTATGATTGAATTAGAAATGCTTTAATTAGATTTTATTGAAGTATTTTCTAAAGAGTCATTATAAGATGAGGAAATTATTGTTCTTTATATGAAATATTATTGAAATATAATTTATTTTAAATGCTTATTATTTTAATAAAAATTAAACAGACATTTTTGGTATGATCCAAATTTTACCAACAAAAATTATAAACTCTTAAAAGATAAGAGAAAGTGTTTAATATTTCCTGAATTATATAATATATGTTATTTTTAAAGAATTAAAGCTCTTTTTTGTTTTATATAATTTATTGTTATTTAATAGTTTCATTTTTAAACTTTTTATTTTTGAAATTATTCCTCTTTTTTTAATATAGAGTTTTACTTTTATTTAACTATCTTAAAGCTTATTTAGCATGATTTTTAATGAATGATATAAATATCAATTTATTTAAAAACCAGGAGATTGGAGATAATTAATTTTGACAACTAATATTATTTAGTTAGTCATATTCCAATAAAATTGGTATTATAAATAAATTTGTAAATTTTAAAGGCAATTAAATAAACTATTTGCCTGAAAACTTAATTTTTCTAGTCTTGTTAATTAAAATATTGTTTTTTCTGTTATAATTTTTTTAATTTATGTTAATAAATCTTTTTATATTGCAGATTTTTATTCAAATAATTTTCCATAAAATTTTATATTAATAATAAAAAAACAAGCAAAATTTCCCTTTAACACTCTTTATAACATAAATATTATTATCGTAAATATATAATCATTAATTGAAAATCCATTTTCATTGTAAAAATGAGGAAGGTTCCGAATTCAGTAAACCAATTTTAATTTAAATCTTATTTGTTTAGAACCTAACGATAGCTGAGGATGTCCCTGGTGAAAACAACATGACTAATGAAGAAGATGACCATCCTACAAGACTTGTAGCTGCTTCGCATTCTATATATAAAAAATTATGTATATTAAAAGATAAATAATTCCAACAACTCATTGATAGGTGGGAAAAATTAAAGGCCCACGCATATGAAAAACTTAGACTTTGAAGAAAGTGCTGCAGCTATTTTATAATGCATGATTATATTGCTAAATATAATGAAAAAACATTAAACTAAAAACTAGTAAAGCAGATGACTAAGCAAGACGGAGAACAATGGCCCTCAACACCAAAAGCGATAATTTTTCGTAACCATTAGATAAGAGAAAATCTTCAAACACTGTGGCCATTGCCCCTCCTTAGCTTAGTGTAAGCGAGCAAGCTATAGTGAAGGGATACATAGCAAACATTATTGAGAAGGAAGACTACAGCACAGTCAACATCAGCAAGATACATTTGTTATCGATCAATGAGCTAATGGAAGAATCCAAGAACATAGTTTTATTATAATTTATAGTTCAAAGAATCAATATGGAGCAAGATGAAAACGAAATGCAGCTATACAGCAAGATAGGCAGCTAAAATCAGTTACTGTAAGAGAGGAAAAGCTCTAAAAATGTCTAGCAAGAACAATTAAAATGTAACTAAATTTATCTTTAACCATTAATAGATCGGTTTATTGCAAGGTACAGTGATCCTAGTAGATTAAAGTGGGATATTTTCATTATCATTCTTGCATTCTAAAATTATTGTCTGTCAATTTAATTAGTAAAATATAATGGTATAATTCTGGAACTGCTTTGTAATTCCAGTAGACATTGCTTTTATAGTAAGATATAACTTAATTGCTTATTTTATTATTGTAGTAAAATGATACAATTATCCTAACGGTTATTGACTAAATAATTAACGCTATTTTCCTGTTTGATATTATCCTTACATTCCGTACTACTTTCTACAATAAAAGAGGAGAGGAGGTCTTTGACCCAAAACTCATTGCCAAGGAATACTTCAAAAGTGGAAGGTTTTTCTTGTTAATCATAAAATTAATTAATAATATATTGAATTTATATGATTAATTAATTCTTTGACTTTTTAGCTTGCATGCCATTTGACAGAATGGTAAAAGTAAAGGGTGATGCTTTAAAGGCATTTATACATTTATAATCAATAATCTAGTTTTTTTTAAAAAAATAATTACCAATTCATTTGGTGTGTTTAAGTTGATCAGAGTAAGCAGATTGTCGCAAATCCTGCAGAAAGTGGACTTGAGAGATGACAAGAAAGCTATGATTTAAGTAATGTAGCTTCTACTCTATTTACTAATGTACGTCCATTGTACCACTTGTCTTTGGTGGTACATTCATCACAAATTCAATTGTATCTTAATTTAAATATCAACTTTATATTGATTGTTACTTTTGACAACACTTGGGTTCCTCCAAAAGATATCTATGTGGCAGGTACAGATCTCTACGATCAATCCATTGCATTCCAGTATTTTATGTGCATGTATTACTCCATTATGATCGTTGGTAGTAATGAACTGTTCCCAACTACTACTCTCTAGAAATTTTACTTGGCAATTATGATGTTGGTGGGTAACTTGATTATCGCTAATATTGTCGGAGAGATGGCAGTTCTTATGCAAGTTATTACTAGAAGGTCCAGTGCTTTCCAGGAAAAATTGGATATTGCTAATACTATCATGCATAATATTCACATTACCACAGATACTTAAGAGGAAATTCAATTTATTTATAATGAAGCTTCATATGTTGTATGTTTGATATATTTTAAAATTAGAGATTTCTTTTTCTAAACAAGAAACACTCTTGAACAATAAAAAGAGTTGAACACCTTTCTGGAACTGATTTCTCCAAGTCTACGTTAACAGGTTTCTTGGCACATTTTTTTCGACATTTTGGCTAAAAATCCCATGCTCTCTTAATTTGTTGAGAAAAGTGGTAAAACTCTGAACTCAGGCTAATTAAGTGACAAAGCAGCAAGTGCAATTGCTAAGTTTCATATGAAAAAACAGCAATCAGGACTTAGCAGTGAAAACTTACAGAAAGCTTAAGAAAGTAAATTTGGAAGTCCATTGGGTTTTATCATTTAGAACTTAGAAATTCAACTTAACAGACCTGAGGATGTTATAATTTAGCAAGATGATGATTCCACAGATAAATCTTATATATTCCTAAATATTTATAAAATGAATGGTTTTCTGTTTGTTTATGTATTTCTTAGCAAGAGGTGATGCAGTTGTATTCATGAAAGATAGACAGGGAACTGACTTTAAGTTGAGGACTTTAGCACCTGGAGCACACTTTGGAGAAATCTCTTTGATTTTCTAATGCAAGAGAACAGCCACAGTCATATCAGGCAATTACAGTACTTTCGCTAAGTTAACTTAAGAAAAGTATAAGGAACTTACACAATTATATAATTAATTCTTAATTCATTCCTGAGTTATCCAGTGCTATTAAGAAGTACATAAACAACTACGATGATCCAATGAAGAGACATGCAGTAAAAATGATCAAAAGAATCGAATTTCTGTCTGAAGGAATATAATTCATTAAGTATTTCTACATAATTCTGGTTATACCAATTTTTGTTATACCCCAACAACTAATCACTTAACTACTTTACACGACAGCTTCTCATTAATACGATAAAGGTTAATTGATTTTCAAGCCAGGCGATAATATGAACACTATTTAGCTGATTGAGGTTGGTATTGTGGAAATATACACTTACTTTGAGGGAAAGAAGTTCATACTTGAGAGATTAGTTTATTATCAACTATGTCATAGATAATTATTATTGATTATTCAAAGGAAGTGTAATAAACTATAGAAACCTTTTCCTAGATGACGAGCCTATGCAAATATACGCTGAATGCCTAAATTTGTGCTACATCTTAGAAATTGAAGAGGACAACTTAGTCAAGATAGTCAACCAGAACCAACAAGTATAGAAAAAACTTCTTACTTATCAGAACGAGTTGCTTAAGACCAATCTAGTATATGCCCTTGATTTAGTATACAAAATGAAAATGCATGAGATAAATATATATTATGTACTCCTTATATTTTTTTTAAAAAAATATCATTTCAGATTGATCATGATAATTATCAATTATTTAATTTGTAAATTTTTTTAACAAAAACATAGCAGGAAAAATAATGCTAAATCAATTAAATTTAGACAGGTATTTGGTAATTAGCAAAAATATTATAAGATAATTTTGAATCCAGGATGTTTTGTTCATCATCATTATCATTAATATATTTGTTTAACTTAATTAAAGATTATTTTCCAATTTTTAAAATTATTCAAGCTGTAATAATCAAATGATAAATTTATTAAGGCCTTTCAAGGACACAAGGTTAAATTAAGAGTACTTAAATGTAAAAGGTTAATATATTAAAATAAAAATTCGAAATCCATAATTTTATTTCTTAGTTTATAGTTTTAAATAAATAGTTAATATTTATCCCTAAAATCAATTTTATTTAATTCTCGAGGAAGTTTAGAAATAATACTTTGAAATTATTTTTCATTATTTAATATTAACTTAAATTTATTTAAGTAAGAAAAAATAAAAGTATGAAGTATACATTTAATTTTCTAGTGGTATCTTAAAATATATTGACTCTCGATGATTTTACTCTAACATACCTTGTTATCACAATATGTATATTTAAAATGAATTTATGAATTTCAAAAATAATTAGGAAATTTTTTAATTTTCACTTTTCATCTCTTTTGTAGCATATTTTTGTTAAAAAACTTCTATTAATTGGCTTATTAATTTCAGTTAATTTATTCATTTATTTTATAGTAATTGATTTTAATTGAATCTGAAAAATTCAAAGTAAATTAAAGAGGTTAATTTATAGTGACTTCAAGCTTTGATAATTTTTCCCATACTTTACAAAAATATCCTCAATTGACAATTTATTATATCATCTTCTATAAAAAAATAAAATTACTTATATCAAATTAAAATCATCCTCTAAAGCTTTCAAAAATTTATCTGACCTATCAACAAAGTATTTAACAGCTGGTAGCAAAACTCTTTTTGCAATCAACTGTTGTAAGTATGCTATTAATTCATAGCCCTATTAAGCAATAATACTAATAAAAAATATTTTTGGAAAAAAATATTGCACTTTTTGAATATTACTTTAATTTACCTTAAATTACTGACTAAAAAACTATCACCTTTCTTATAACAATTAAGGCATTAAAATTATCTTAATTCAGTTTAAATTAGGATAGGAAGAGAATGTATTAAGATAAAGACTTTTTACTCAGTTTGTAATCGATAACAATTAATGTTTATAAATTAATTAATTTAAGTAAATCATAGATATTCCTACAATAACGACCATTAATTATTATTCCTAATGTTATTACGGTTAAAATGACGAAGTTATTTCTAAAAATATGCACTTTAAAGAGAAGATTAAGAGATGAAATATAAAATAAAATAAAGCCTCTAAAAAATGAAGAGAAAGAGTGGTTGGCACGCTAACCGGCTAAGCAAGGTACATGCCCCAAGAAACGAAATTTGATGAGGCTGCTTCAATGCTAAGTCGGGTCCGAAGAGGAAAGTCAGTATATGGGACGAGGAGACATGGAAATGACCCCTTTGAGTACTCTTTCAGAGGCACGTAGGTCCAAACTGCCAAAGTATCTCTCCTAGTACAAGAAATACAGGAAAAAAATACTTGAAAAACATTTAATTAGTAAAATTATTGTTACCTAAGCATTACTAATATATTAATAAATATACGATCAATAATAATAACAATAGTAATAATATTTATATATATAATACTAGAGATTTTATTTTTGTTTTCATACTCCCCTTACCTTTAGTTATTCATCATCATCAATAATGACCATTTAATAATATCTTTTAAGCAAAATTAAATAATTTCAATCGACTTAATAATGTCTTAAAGTTCATATTACATCATATTACAGATAGATTTTTAATTAATTAATGAAATTTGCCATTAGTATTTTATTAATTAAAACGCTATTTTACAATTCAATTAAAAACACACTAAAATTCATAAATTTAACACCAATAAGCCCATAATTTTAATAGTTTTAAATAAGAAAATTAATTTTCAGTTTTACTCTAGCTATTTTTAATTAGCTAATCTTTATACCTCTGAACTTAAAGCAAAGCCTATAACACTTTTGATTTTTGCTAAAACATTATTTTAATGCATCCAATTATGACCATTTTCGATCTCAAATTCTTTTTTGAAATAAATGAATCTGATAATAAATATTTTGAAATAAAACTTAATTTTATCTATTTTTTGATTTTTAAGCATTACATTTTCAATGTTCAACTTAATTTTGAGTGTGATTTTATCATTTTGATGAATTTAATGGCATTAAAAATATTATTAGATTTTATCTATAACTATTTGTATAACTATTTAACCATCTTATTGTGGTTCATTAGAAATTAGTTTGAGTTTAGTATCACAATAAAATTTTGCCAATATATTCTAACTCTTAAAGATAATAATGGTTATAAGTTTTTGTGTGCCCTAGATTAAAATCTAGTTTTTAATGAGAAAATGAATTTCTAATGGTACTACTTAATTCATGAACAAACATGAATTAAGCTCCAAGGGAATTTATAAGTTGATGATTTAATAGTTAAATAAAATGAAGCTACAATAAAAATAATTAAAATTATTCTTGATCATCCTCAAAGTAAAATTTTTAGGAATTAATAAAATTAATGTTTGTTAGCGGACATTTCATATGATGAAGTTTATGATTTAAATATTCAATCCTTTGGATATTAATAATTACGTTATCTAAAAATTATTCATATTTTAATAATATATTTAAATAAAATATTCCAAAGAACTATAAAGTTTCGAAAACGAAGCAAATATATTCCTTGGTAACATATAAAATTCTTATTACTAATATGCATGTAAGAAAAAATTGGAATTGTAGGGGGGGGGGTCTAAGTCGGTGCAAAAATTTTTTCAAAATCCTAAGTCGGTGCAAAATTTTTTTTCTCAAAAACATCAAAATCCCTAAGTCGGTGCATGATCAATTTTTGACATTATTGATATATTTTATCATCCTACCCCACATAAAAAGTATCATTATTAACTAAAATTTATGTCTCAGCTTCTCAATCGAACTCCTTCATTAAATTTTGATCATAGGACACTAATAATATTATTACAAGAATATTTTTTCTCTGTGACAGATATTTGTTTAAGTAAAATAAACAAATATTATTTCATATTTTAATATCTAATTAGTCAGTAAGCAACAAAATTGGGAATTAAGAACATCATAATTATTCGCTAAAATTTAATGATGAATTAAAAAATTCGTACATACTGATTAGAGTATTTAAAAAAAGACAACTAATTGAGCCAATGGTTTTTATAATAAGGCCAGACATCATTAAATTTTAGCGAATAATTATGATGTTCTTAATTCCCAATTTTGTTGCTTACTGACTAATTAGATATTAAAATATGAAATAATATTTTTTTATTTTACTTAAACAAATATCTGTCACAGAGAAAAAATATTCTTGTAATAATATTATTAGTGTCCTATGATCAAAATTTAATGAAGGAGTTCGATTCAGAAGCTGAGACATAAATTTTAGTTAATAATGATACTTTTTATGTGGGGTAGGATGATAAAATATATCAATAATGTCAAAAATTGATCATGCACCGACTTAGGGATTTTGATGTTTTTGAGAAAAAAAATTTTGCACCGACTTAGGATTTTGAAAAAATTTTTGCACCGACTTAGACCCCCCCCCCGAATTGTACAACATCCATAACATAGCAATAATGTAAACGGATTAAGTCATTGAAGTATTAGACATTTAACAAAATGGTTTAATTTCTCAAAAATTTCTAAAGATTTTTTGAAATCCCAAAGAGAGGAAATTCTATTCCAGAATTAAAACTCTACTAAAATACAAATTAATCACTAACATAATTGAATTAGAAGTTTTTAAGGCAGTTTTTGCAACATTTTAACAGCAAATTTTCCAATAGATTTATAACATATAAAAGCGAAAGCTGAAGGAATTTTCAAGGATAAAATCAAAAATTAAGGATACAATGAACCAATGATTGATGATTTTGTGGAACTAAATGAAGAGATTTCAAAGATAATGCCAGAATGTAGTGTTTTAAATAAATGATATTTTAGATTAAACAAGAATTTTTGAAGAATCTCAAGTCCTAATATTAACTTAACTTTATTCTGTTTAATTTTACTATTTTTGTAGGAATACATTCGATTTGGGAAAATAATAATTAATTAATAATTTTATAATAAAAATTCGTTGCAGCCTACAAAATTTTGTACTTGTTTGAAAGAGAATTCAAAATTAGCTGGACTTTATTATTGGCTGTACCACACTATCGTATTACTGAAGTGAGATAACTTTAGTTTAATTTTAGGTGATTTGTTTAATTGATAATAATGCCCGAATTAAAGTAGAGTTATCTCGCTCAGGGATTGCGATAGTGGGGACTACCAATAGTAAAGTTTATCTAATTTCGAATTCTCTATTGAACAAGTACCATCCTGTCTAGGTATTCAGAAAATTAACTGGCACTAATTTCAAATATATTAAATATATTTATATTTATTTTAATTTCCCAAATCTAATATATTCCTACAATATGACTAATTACGTTGTAATCATCCCACAAGATGTGATGGAAAAGCACTATAAGCAAAAGAACATGACGATGGAGACTTTCAAGAGAATGACAAAAATGAAAAATGTTGTCATGAGGAGAGTGATTGAAATTAGGCAGCAAAAGGCCAAGCCAAAGCTCACTGACTTGCTTAATTAATACTTGGGCAAGGACAAAGACCAGGACATGACTCTGACACAGCCTTAAAGAGATCAGATGAAAATTGAAAGAAGAAACCAGTTGAAGAAGAAACTCAGAGTTATAAATCTAATTACTTTCTAATTATAGATGTGTAATTCATCTAATTGTATTAAAATATAACTAAATAAACTCCTTGCTTTGTATGATGATTAAGCAGGCAAATCACTGTCAGAGATAGAGTTTATCTAAAAGACCATGAAAAACATAAAGTAAAAGTGCGATGCTCAATGGTAAATCATTGAGAGTTTGGACAACACTATGAATGTATTGAAGCATATCAGGGAGGAGAAGGACAAGAAGCATCTCATGCTCGAAGAAGAAATACTCAAGACTTCAAATCAATGATCCCTTAAGTTGTTTGAATATTATTTTAATTATTACCTTTTTATTTAGTAAATTATAATTTTAATCTTAATACTCTCTATCTTTTTTAATGGATTCTTAATTATAATTGTTTCAATAATATTGCTAAAATACAACTTACTTACTGTAATATTTAATTAAAAAGTATAAATTAATGAGGTAATTTCAAGCAAAGCTTAAGTTTTTTTATTTATCGCTGAAACCTTTCTAGTCTTATTTAATATAGATAATTTATCAAGTTATAAATGATTTTTGATTTATTTATAATAAATCAAAATAAAATACTCAAAAGTAATTATTAATTATTATTTTTAATTAAAAACGATATTAATTATATAATACAATTATAACTAATTAAATTATGCAGCCATCTCAGACAAAATAATTGGATGAGATTCTTGATTTCTAAAACTACAACAAGAACTATGAATATGTAAGTTTAAAGGTTTTTCATATCCATGTATATTTGATATTAGATGCTGAGAAATCCAAGCAAGCGACAAGTAACATCAATCAGAAATGCATAAATGCAACAAAACTAAAATGTCCCATCTCCCTAAAGATAACATTTTGAAACTGTAAATTCAAACTTCCAACCATCATAACAAGCTTACGTATTCTAATTTCAATAAATAAATTGTAGTAATATTTTTATATTAGGAAATTTAAAAAGATTAAGAAAAATAAACTGAAAATTATGCTTGTTACTCTTTAATAAGCTAATTAAATTTAAAATAAAATAATTCCGAGGATATTAAGATTGTTTACTTAGATAGTTTATAGAATATATCTGAATCATTTATTTTTTTGTTGAACTGTTGAATTATTTATGTGCTAAATAAATTCTAAAAATATTTGTTTATTGAAGGCATTTAAAGTTATTCGAAAAACAACGATTGTTAAATTATTAATTTGTATTTTATTGACATTTTAAAGGCAGCAATTGATATAATTATAGAAAATATGACTAAACTAATTGCCAATTTTGTTATTTTAAAATTTATCATTATTTAGAATTCATTTAATACTGTAGGAATACATTCGATTTGGGAAAATTAATTAAAATTAAAATTAATTAAATATTATTTACCTTCAGTTATGTTTTTGGAAAATGTCTCCAGACCCTTACAATATTATACTCTCTGGATAACGCATTAAAAATGAGGCGGTGGTTGTTATTGCTAAAATGAATTTATCTTATCGCCCAAGAGAGTAATACACCTTTTACTGTTTTTTGGGAGTTAGCTCAAAATCAAAATGTCTCGCTTCCTATGATGATTCAAGAATATTGACAATTGTGAAGTCCAGCTAAAATTGCGGGATCTACAGTAGAATTGACTTGGATTTGAATTCTTAGTCACTTTGGATTTCATAACTGCCCCGATTTTAATATTTAATTAATATAATTTTATATCATTTTCCCAAATCGAATTTATTCCTAAAATAATAATTTATATAATTAACTTATTTATATAAGCGAACTCCTTTCAAATGCAATAAGATTCGTTAAATCCCCTAATAAAAGACTATAAGCTTAAACCCATCTATGAACTGGATTAAAACCTGAAATACTAGTAGATGATGGGAAATGGATCAGCTCACTACAGAGCAAACTTCGACAATAGAAATAAAGTCATTTGGAATAATACAGATTTCAGGTTGTTCAATAGAGACAACCCTCACTCCCTATGTTTAATTCAATTGGAAGATCCTGGACTCAAGCCAGTTAAGGACAAAAGCAGATTACTTGGCTTTGATAGCAAAATGCCCCAAGAATTTCCATAAGTAAGAGCAAAACTTATCAATGATTTATTAACAATATATATATTATGCATTAATATATTATGAGAATAACATGTACAACACAATTAGTTTCAAGAATGAATCAGATATTATGCCCAATTCCTCTTATAAAGATTTTCATGGGTCAATCTCTAAAAATTTCACAAGAAATGATAATCCAATTCAATAAATTCATATTATATTATTTCAATTCTATTTGGCTTATATAATATATAATAAAGTCCAGAATTTGGTAAAGGCAGCTAAAGAAAGGCAGATGTAATTCTGAGAGAGCAAGCTTAAGTAAGAGATACATTTATGACTGTAGCTCCTTCACAGAGATACAATAGTGTAGTGTCCAAATCATACAAAGAGTAATCTACTTTTTCAGTTTATCTATATATAGATCTCCTTTCAAGAGTTTGACAGAAGCAGACCCATAGAAACCTCAATCTATAAACAGAGTCTAATTTTAACTACCATCTTAAAACACTTCCCTTCAACCTTAGTAGCTACTTTAGCACAATAATTAAATGAACTCATACATGAATGTGACGAATAAATATATCGACACTCAAGGGAGGAAGCCACCCTCCAGGCATTACTAAGTAGATGAAAATACTTAAAAGATTTACTCTGCTCTCTACCCAGAGCCTGGTGTATAGCAAAAGTAGTAGTCTATGCCATCATCTTAAAACTAACTAATAAAGTAATACGAGCAATAAAACAACAGCATATATTAATAACCACTGTCACAAACTCTAAATCATGTGCAACCTGACATGCGTGCATCGTATGGCAGTCTGATTGGATTGAGTAGACGAATTGATCATGGCATTAAAGAAAAGCAATTTTTAGGAGATACATTTTCACAAGACAAGAAGTATTTTGACTAAATAATGAGAGACAACAATAATCCTAATGGAAGTATTAGGCAGATCAGGAATGCTAATACTATGCAAAATAATGGATTGTCTATTCTTTAGAATTGATAAAAGTGAAGATAAATTTAATCAATATAGTTAATTTTAAGCATTAATTTGAAATAACTCTTGATTTGTTAATAATTTAAATCTTAAATGAAAAAGTATCTTGATTTAGACACTGTTCTCACTCAAAAAGATTTGAGTCCTTTCATCACTCATAATTTAATATTTACTTATAATTATTTTAATTTTTATTACTCCCGATCACTTGAAATTGCATCAACATATCGTAATTAAGCAAGCAGTTGAAGAAATTGAAAAACATTTAGAAGTAAGTAATTGATCGCAAGTAGTATAAATAATTATTATCCTAACTATTTGAATTTCAACATTGAATTTAGGAAGATGAGGACTTGCAGAAGGAAGATTTAGAAACTGCTCAAGAGACAGCTGGTTTCCATGATTTAGAACTCAGGCATGCCATTGGAGCTCTATTCAATCATGTATTCTTCTTCAGCATACTCAATAACTAGGATCACATCTAAGTCAGAGAACCAATTGGAAAGGTAATAAAATGCAAAAAGATATTGCCACTTAAATCAAGATTAAATATGGCAGAAAAGTCATTTGAGATCATTCTCTTATAATACTTATCAAACTTGCAAATTTATTGATTAAGTATTTATTTAGTTGGCAGAATTGATTAATAAGCATTTCACTGATTTCAGTGGATTGAAGGAGAGCTTCAAGAAAGTTGTATTAAGCAGAGTATTGCCAGGTTGGGTATGCCTAGGTTACACAAAAGATGGTTAACTTGTCATTACATCAACCAACAATGAAGACAACACACTCATGCATGGTAAGAAAACAACAAAAATATGACTATAAAAAATATTGAGAGATAATAGAATGATTCATATTACTTATAGGTATTGCTTTGGTTCAGTGCTTGCCAATTATTGGCATTGATCTATGGGAACACTCCTATTTCTCTCAATATAATCTAAATTATATTAAATAAATTAAAGCTATATATATATATAAATTTAAATATGAAGGTGAGAAAGAAGCTTATGTTAACAGACTGTGGGATTGTATCGATTGGGAGAGAGTTTGTTCTAACTTTGAAAACTTTAATGTTGGGACCTATAAATTAGGACCCCTTGTTTGATAATTATAATTATATTTAAAATATATTAAATATATACCACTTCTCACATATCACTCTTCCACGCAACCATCACCTCTCTGGCTGCTTTGATCTTTTTCAAATCTACTATGGGTGTTGATGAATTGTATGTTAGGTGATTGAGAATTATAAATATAAAAGGTTTGGTATAATTATAAACTATTAATTATAAGTATATTTATTTTAGTGAGAATCGGAGTAAATGATGTTAACTCAGACCTGTTCCGAACCACAGCTAAAAAGTTGTGGTGAGTGTGGATGAAACCATGCTAATTCTGATTTTTCAACTCCAATCATTTTACAGACATATTTAATACTCTAAATTCCTAACCTAATCACATATGTGATATAGAGCTATAAAGAAAATTATCCCAAAAACAGTATAGTATAGTATTGAAGACGATAGTATGTTAATTTATTTGATGATTGGTGAGAGTGTATTAAATATAAATTTTGCGATTAATAAATGGAAGGACACGATTTGCTTATTGTAGCCATTGAAAACCCACTCTTGGACGTCTCAGTTTAACTTCAAAGTGATGACTTACTCAACAAGTACGGTCTCCAACATGGTCTTGCTTGCCTCGCTGAAGAGAAGCACTTGCCTCTATATGATGAAATCTGGAAGATGGACGGTGTAGTTAAAGTACCAGGTGGATCATCCCTTAACTCTGTTAGATCAGCTAACTTCATGTTGAAAGATACTCTTCCAGGCAAATGCGCTTTCTTCGGTTCAATCGGTAATGATGAAGTTGGTGCAGTTCTTGAAAAGGAACTTACAGATACCGGTGTACACGGTTATTTCCACAAGGATGAGCAAACTCCCACTGGTAGCTGCGCTGTTCTTGTTCACCACAAGGAGAGAACTTTGTGCGCAAACCTCGCTGCTTGCCTCAAATACCCTACTGCTCATTTGGAAGCCAACATGAGCGTACTCGACAAAGCTGCTTTCTTGTACACCTCATGCTTCTTCATTACTTCAAACTATGAAGCCATGCAAAACTATGCTAAGTTCGCTGCTGACCACAACAAACCACTTGGTCTTAACTTATCAGCTACTTTCTTATTGCAATTCCATACCGAGCAAGTTAACAAAATGATTGAATATGCCGACTACGTTTTCTGCAATTAAAATATAATAATTTCTATATATACTTATTATTATACTTAATGCAAATGACAAAGTTTTAAAAGTGTGAAAATTATTAAATGAAGATGAAGCCAAGGTCTTCGCCGAAGTTAACAAGGTTGAATACACTTCATTCGCCGATGTTGCCACCGCCATTGTCAAGATGTCAAAGGTTAACTAAACTAGAACCAGAATTTCAATTATCACCTAAGGCAAAGAGCCAGTTATTGTAGCTACTCAAAGAGGTGAAGAGGTTATTATTGAAGAGTTCCCAGTTCCAGTCCTCGAGAAAGAATTAGTCGTTGATATTACTCAATTTTAAAAGATTTTGTATATAAATCAGATGGTATAAATTATTTGTTTTAATACCAATGGTGCTGGTGAAATTAAAAAATAATGTTAAGTGATTCTTTCGTTGGTGGTTTCTTATCACAAATCGTTCAAGGAAAAGACCTCCACAGTGCAATTAGAGCTGGTATCTGGCTATCAGGTCAAGTTATTCAAAGAGATGGATGCACTTTCCCAGAGACCAACACCTTCGCTTGATGACCTCATAATACATAAACAAGACAGCATAACTATCAATTAAATGAAATAATATCTTAATCAAATTATTCATATTCTTATTTTTACTATATATTTATAGGGATCACTTTTTTTATTAGTATACATAATTTCCCATTAATATAAATTGAAATTAATTTTTAAACTTGATATAAATAATAAAGTAATTTAGAGTATTTATACAAATATTATTATATAGCTTATTTTTTGTACAAATTCAATAATTAATTAAGAAAATAAAGTTATAATTGTCAATTTTATTAATCTTCTTAATTTCGTATTACTAAATAATATTACCAAAATGAATTTTAAAAATTATAAAATTGCATTATAAACGACAGTACAAATAATTCTACTAGCAATATTAATTTTTAAATATATATAAATCTAAT
Organism: Oxytricha trifallax; assembly: GCA_000711775.1. NCBI lineage: Eukaryota > Ciliophora > Spirotrichea > Sporadotrichida > Oxytrichidae > Oxytricha > Oxytricha trifallax. The sequence continues at coordinate 5,786 of ARYC01000179.1, read as the reverse complement.
ATTGATAACTATAAATTAAATTTTTATGATATAAGTGAAATCGAGATAAAAAGGGAAAACATTTTTTTCTTGATTTAATTAAATAAATATAAGTTAGAATAATATAAATATTACTATGTTGAAAATAAAAAGGAAATTATAAATTATATTAAATACTACAATTTTAATATTCTCATTTTTCTATTATATTTAACATATATTCTCATAATTGTATATATTATTTATTTTATAATCTATTCATAATTGGTATTGTGAGTAGTACAATTCTTAATATTATTTTGATTGAATTTGAGCAATCACTAGTAATTTTAACTTTTAGTTAAGTAAAATCATTGATAGACCGAATTGTTTTCAAATTAATGACTTTATTAAGAGACAAGGACAATTTTTTCTTATATTTCTAAGATATTCTGCCGAAGTCATGTCCAATAAGAATTACCACTAGAATTCTAGTATTTGAATACACTTCCCCTCGTTATCACTATAATTTTAAGCCGTTTGTTTTAGCATAGATTTATGCCGTTTGCTCCTGGAAAATGCAAATCGACTTTAAGAATCAAAACTCCCAAAACACTTTTACTAGTTATATTAAGTTTTTATTGATATAAGTAGAAATGCGTGCATACTTATTAGGGTTTGAATTGGGCTTATATAGGGGATTAGAGTCATGTATTTTTAAGGATACATAACAAATGAACTTTTTATAACTTAATTATTCTATATATTTTAAATTAAACGGAATTATAGTTAGTTAAAAAATATAAAATAGAAATAATATTTTCAAGTTAAAGACCTCTACAATGTTTTAAAAGTTGAAGCTTGATGAGTAAAAATATACAATAATGAACTTAAATTAAAAATATAATTTATTTATGTATATATTAAAATATATTTAAAAGATGGAGGTTTGAAGATTCTTTTGTCTTATCATTAATTTTTCCTACAGTAATAAATCTTTCTGCCATGATTTTTATAAATATATACATAGTATTTATTTGCGAAAATTAAATTTGTGTTTGTATATGACAGTGAGAATATAGATCTGCAGTATAAGTTGTGTGATTGAAGTGATGATAATAGTGAAAAACTTAATCCTTTTTTAAATTATACTTCTAATGCAAAGCTGCTATGTAAATATCTTGCTACTGTAAGTTCAAAATGATTGTTAGCTTTGAATTCGAAAGTTTGACTCCCCCTTAAAAAAAAACCTTTGAAATATTATATACATCATATTAAAATTTTCTTTATTAATGACAGAATTCTAAAGTAAAGGATTTACTTATTTCTCGCTTATAAGAATAGAGGTTTCATCAACAAGTACCTAAACAAGAATATAAACCAAAAATTGGTGACAGTAAATAATATAAATAATAACCTTTAGAAACAACGTTCACAAGGAGACCATCACTTGAAAATGCATGATTTCAGTTATAAATCGTCAAATAGCGTCAAAATAGAGCAGATACCACGACCACCCCTCAACTCACCAGATACATGATCACGGGGTCATTGCCTTTGTGGTCCTCGTGACCATGACTGTGACCAATCAAAACCCCCAAAATCCCTTAATGAGGTTTATAAGTGCTTTAATTTGTAGGGAATTTGTTAGGGGTTGGGGTTATTATTGATAAAAAACTAAACATAGGGAAATTGAATTAATTAATCAAAATAAAAATTATAAATATTTGGTCATAATGGCTCTACATTTCTGATTGGTATAATTAAAGCTTGTTGTAGCAGCTGCATCAATAATTCTTGTATAAACCTCGATTTTTTCTGAATATTAAACTGTTTGATCTCTAAATAAACTAACCAACTCTAATTATCATTGTTTATCGTTATATGTGGTGGTTCATAGTGGAAAGGTCACTTCAGGACTATACATTATCGAATACGCTTAGTTGGAACCAATTAGTGATTGATCTTGATTTCGTTCCTATCATCCATTAGGAGTGTAATATGAGCTGCTGGTGCGAACAATTGGAGTAAGCAGTTGGAGCGAGCAGCTAGTACGAACACTTGGAGCAAGTAGTGGATATAAATATTGGTGTGATCAGTTAGGGTTAGCATTTGAAGTGCGCAGTTGGAGCTAGTAGCTGGTGCGATCAGTTGGAGTGAGTAGTTAGTCCGAGCAATGGGTGCAACAAGTTAGAGCAAGCAGTTGGTTCGACTAGTTGTAGAGAGTAGTTGGTTTGAACAATAGGATCTAGCAGTTGAATTGAGCAGAAGAAGAGACAAGCTTGACCGAGTAGTTGAAGCGAGCAGCTAGTTAGAGCAGTAAGTACTATCAGCTATTCCAAGAAACTGGATGGAGCAATTACAGCAAGTTAAGCACTTTAGCGTAAATTTTTGAAAATATTTGCATCAAACGATGCCATGCTTGATGGTTCTGCTCAACTGCTTGACGCTGAAGACCCAGAGATTTTGCACGTCAGTCAAGGTCATTGCATTCAGAATCTCTGAGAGGCTCTTCGATTTTGAAGTCATTCGAAGAATAAACAGTGAAATGATGCATTTTCAAGTGATGGTCACGTGGTCACCATGGTCATGGTCACGTGTACTACGGAGAAAGTGACAACGTGACCACGAATCTGGTGAGTTGAAGTGTGGTCGTGGTCATTGCTATATTTTGACGTCATTCGACGAATTAACAATGAAATGATGCATTTTCAATTGATGGTCACGTGGTCACAGTGGTCATAGTCATGGTCATGAGCCCTACGTTGGCAGTGACCAAGTGAACACTTATCTGGTTTGTTGAGGTGTGGTCGTGGTCACTGCTATATTTTGACGTCATTCGACGAATTAACAATGAAATGAAGCATTTTCAATTGATGGACACGTGGTCACAGTGGTCATAGTCATGATCACGAGCCCAACATTGTCAGTGACCAAGTGACCACTTATCTGGTGAGTTGAGGTGTGGTCGTGGTCACTGCTATATTTTGACGTCATTCGACGAATTAACAGTGAAATCATGCATTTTCAAGTGATGGTCACGTGGTCATCATGGTCATGGTAATATACACCATTGTCACGGTCATGGTCACTTGGACCACGGAGGCAGTGACCACGTGTCCACTTATCTGTTTAGTTGAGGTGTGGTTGTGGTCACTGCTATATTTTGACGTCATTCGACGAATTAACAGTGAAATCATGCATTTTCAACTGATGGTAACGTGGTCACCATGGTTATGGACTTGATCACCATGGACACGTGGTCACCAGTGTAATGGTAATGATCACCATTGTCACGGTCATGGTAACTAGGACCACGGAGGCAGTGACCACGTGTCCACGAATCTGTTTAGTTGAGGTGTGGTTGTGGTCATTGCTATATTTTGACGTCATTCGACTGATTAACTGTGACCAGATGGATTTTATTGTGATGGTCATGTGGTCACCGTGGTCATGGTCATGGGTCCGTGGACCACGGATGCAGTGACCACGTTTCCACGAATCTGTTTAGTTGAGGTGTGGTTGTGGTCATTGCTATATTTTGACGTTATTCGACTAATTAACTGTGAAATGATGTATTTTCAAGTGATGGTCACGTGGTCACCATGGTCATGGTCACGGTCACTAGGTCCACGGAGGCTGTGACCACGTGTCCACGAATCTGGTGAGTTGAGGTGTGGTTGTGGTCATTGCTATATTTTGACGTCAATATCGACTAATTAACTGTTTGGAAAAGATGCATTTTCAAGCGATGGTAACGTGGTCACCATGTTGATTGTCATGATAACAATGTTCACGGATATGGTCACGATGAACTTGGAGGATGTGACCACGTGACCACGTATCAGGTGAGCTGAAGGGTGGTAGTGGTCATTACTATATTCTGACGCATTCGACTAATTAACACTGAAATCATGCATTTTCAAGTGATGTTCACGTGGTCACCGTGATCATGGTCATTGTCATGGTCATGGTCACCATGATCACGGTCATGGTCTTCAGGACCACGGAGGCAGTGACCACGTGACCACATATCTGGTGAGTTGAGGGGTGGTCGTGTTCACTTCTCTATTTTGACGTCATTCAACTAATTAACAGTGAAATTATGCATTTTCAAGAGATGGTCACGTGGTCACCATGGTCACCATGGTCACGGTGACCTCGGAGGCAGTGACCACGTGTCCACGAATCTGGTGAATTGAGGTGTGGTTGTGGTCATTGCTATATTTTGACGTCATTCGACTAATTAACTGTGAAAAGATGCATTTTAATGTGATGGTCATGTGGTCACCGTGGTCATGGTCATGGGTCCGTGGACAACGGAGGAAGTGACCACAATACCACAAATCTGTTTAGTTGAGGTGTGGTTGTGGTCATTGCTATATTCTGACGTTATTCGACGAATTAACAGTGAAATGATGTATTTTCAAGCGATGGTAACGTGGTCACCATGTTGATGGTCATGATCACCATGTTCACGGATATGGTCACGATGAACTTGGAGGCTCTGACCACGTGTCCACGAATCTGGTGAGCTGAGGGGTGGTAGTGGTCATTACTATATTCAAACGTCATTCGCCGAATTATCAGTGAAATCATGCATTTTCAATTGTTGTTAACGTGGTCACAGAGATCATGGTCATGGTCACCATGGTCACGGTTATGGTAACTAGGACCACGGAGGCAGTGATCACGTGTCCACGAATCTGGTGAATTGAGGTGTGGTTGTGGTCATTGCTATATTTTGCCGTCATTCGACTAATTAACTGTGGAAAGATGCATTTTAATGTGATGGTCACGTGGTCACCGTGGTCATGGTCATGGGTGCGTTGACAACGGAGGAAGTGACCACGTGACCACAAATCTGTTTAGTTGAGGTGTGGTTGTGGTCATTGCTATTTTCTGACGTTATTCGACGAATTAACAGTGAAATGATGTATTTTTAATTGATGTTAACGTGGTAACAGAGATCATGGTCATTGTCATGGTTACCATGGTCACGGTCATGGTAACTAGGACCACGGAGGCAGTGACCACGTGTCCATGAATCTGGTGAATTGAGGTGTGGTCGTGGTCACTGCTATATTCTGACGTCATTCGACGGATTAACAGTGAAATGATGCATTTTCAAGCTATGGTTATATGGTCACCATATTCATGGTCTTGATCACCATGAACACGGTCATGGTCACTAGGACCACGGATGCAGTGACAACGTTTCCACGAATCTTGTGAGTTGAAGTGTGGTCGTTGTCACTGCTATATTTTAACGTCATTCGACGAATTAACAGTGAAATGATGCATTTTCAAGCGATGGTTATGTGGTCACCATGTTCATGGTCTTGATCACCATTTACACGTGGTACCAGTGTAATTGTTATGATCACCATGGTCATGGTCATGGTCACTTGGACCACTGAGGAAGTGACCACATGACCAAGAATCTGGCTAGTTGAGGTGTGGTTGTGGTTGTGGTCATTGCTATATTCTGACGTCATTCGCCGAATTAACAGTGAAATTATGCATTATCATGCGATAGAAAAGTTGTCACAAAGATCATGGTCACGCTGACCACAGAGGAAGTGACCACATGACCAATAATCTGGCTAGTTGAGGTGTGGTTGTGGTCATTGCTATATTTTGACGTCATTCGACGAATTAACAGTGAAAAGATGCATTTTCAAGCGATGGTAACGTGGTCACCATGTTGATGGTAATTATCACCATGGTCATAGGTCCGTGGACCACGGAGGAAGTGACCACATGACCAAGAATCTGGCTAGTTGAGGTGTGGTTGTGGTCAATGCTATATTTTGACGTCATTCTAC